>JANHFL010010421.1:181044-196874 GCA_032468155.1 Oxyrhabdium leporinum
TTTAAAGTTTTAGAAATAGTTGTTGTGAACCGCCCCGAGTCTTCGGAATGGGGCGGTATATAAATTTAATTAATTAATTAAATAAATAAATAAAATTGCTAGTTTATTCTGTTTAGCACATAAATGCCTATCTTTGGAGTACTGCAGGAGGCGACCTAGATAGGAGGTCACTGACAAGTGGCGCCTAGGTTGCTGGCTCTTCTAGGTTCCCCTGCTGGTCTTGCCTCGCCTAGCTTTGTGTTGTGTTTCCACCTGTCTGGCCAGATCCAGCACCAACTTCCACTCTCTACACACATGAATGCAGCTAGATTTTTCCCACTGATGTGGTGCCCATTTATTTACTTGCAATACTGGGTGGGCAGGAGCTGGGAGCAAATAATGGGAACTCATTCCATCTTCCAGAACCAGGCTCAAACTGCTGAAGTGCAGACTATTTCTGGCCAGCAATTCCAGCATCATTAAACCATTGCACCACCATGCCTGAATGAATGAATGAATGAATGAATGAATGAATGAATGAATGAATGAATGAATGAATGAATAAATAAATAAATAAAATTTTAAAAAAATTAAAAAATGGTGTATCTTTTTTTTGTCCTCACATCTTTCATTTGGCAGGTTTTCCAGCTTTTTGAGTCTTTAAAAGAGGCATTGGGATTCTTTTCACCATAGCAAGGATTCAACCTTTTGTGTATTTTGACCTTAATAAATTGTCTGCTTCCTTCTTTCCTTCATCCACTGACACATTCAAGAGCCTAATTTACAGTTTTAAAATTTATTTCCTGATTTCAGCAATCAACTTCAATCCAGCCCCTTCAAATCTAGGATCACTGTAGCCAGTAGATTATGTAACTCATCATATATCCCTATTGTAAAATTTGAAAAGATGTTATCAATTTTATGTTATTGCTAGTATATGTTCTTACAAATTAAGATTTGTTGGAAAATATTGTGATTGAAAAAGCATTCTTTCTAATGCTGGAAAAACTAATTTCATATATGTGTAGACATAAATACAGGTAGACCTCAATTTACAACAGTTTAGTGACCATTCAAAGTTACAATGGCACTGAAAACCTTGACCTATGGCAGTTTTTCACAGATATGACCTTTGTAACATCTCCCTGATCATGTGATCAACATTCACATACTTGACAACTGGATTATATTTATGATGGATGCAGTGTCCCAAGGTCATGTGATCACCTTTTGTGACCTTCTCTCAAACAAAGCCACTGGGGAAGCCAGTAACAACTGGGTTACTAATTTATCAATTGCAGTGATTCACTTAACAACTGTTACAAGAAAAGTCATAAAATGGGGCAAAACAATGTTTCACTTAACAACAGAAATTTCGAGCTCAATTTTGGTTATAAGTTGAGGACTACCTGTACACTTTTTGCAGGCAATTGTTGTTTTTTGTTGTTTTTTGTTTTAATATCTGTTGCAGATGTCTATGTTCATCTTTAGTTCAGATATGTATCTGGTAATTCTAAACTTGATTTTTCTATTCCTTTTATCTATTAGCAATTTCTTCTGTACCTCTCCATGCCCCTAAAATCATCTCCATCTGCCTGGTTTCATTATTCACTGGCCACTAGCTTCTGATACTTCCCAACCAGTAGCATTTGTGACTGCCAACTTTATTCACTGGCTAAACTTTTATCTTCCCCTTTTCCAGCGCCTCCCTTGAAACCTATTTATTTGAATGTAAAAGTAATTAGGAATGCATGAGAGAATGAGTAAGTATGTTATGTCCAAAGCATCTGCAGAAGACAAAAACTTCTGATGACCACAAAACAAGCCATGTTATCACAATCTACCAAGGTCAATATTGTATGAGGCTCTCCACAATAAGCTATTTTATTGTGAAAAATCACCTAGAATAACCATATCGCTATGAAAGTGGGACATCTGTCCATCCTGTTCATAAAAAAGGATGAAATTTTAACATGGATTTTTAAATTAAAATTCCAGTCATAAAACTGCTGGAATGGAAGCAGACATTAATATAAATCAAATGTAACATCAATCAATCTAGTCTAAGTTTAAATTTATGAACCTCTTAACTGTTTTTGCCTGAATTCACAAAGCTTCAATAAACTTATATAGTTTTGTTTATTATTATTTACCTATTTATTTGATTAAATTTGTTGCACCATCAGCTATCAAAGGTTTGTCCATAATCCCTTTTCATCAACTTACCGAAGCATCAAAGATAAGTCATTTCTATGGCTTATCTACATTTCAGTTAATATTTTCTGTTCCATTCTCTAGTTGCTTCTGTTTTCCAGGCAAGTTTCCATTAACATACAAAAGACTTAAGTAGTATTTGGGGAGCAATACAGATGCTCCATCTGCTGTTATGCCAGAGTTCAATTTTGAATCTATTTCTACAGAACATAAGTATATTTCAGCTTTTCTTTCAAGGCCTTTTCACAATTTGATTGACAGACAATAATCCAATAGCAGGGGGATTCAAAACTGACATGTATACTGGAATGGCATCAAGTAATTGGCTAACTCAAATGGCTCAGCTTTCAGGGAAATTTTTTTAAACCAAGATTGCCTTTACGGGATGCTTTAATCATATGGCATATTTAAAAGCAAGTAGGGGCAGGAATTCCTGAACATCTCAAATAAGCAGTTGAGACTACTGTGACTGTATGTCTATATTTAAATAATATGTTTCTGTATGTTTCTAAGAAAAACTTTCTGATTTATCATTGTGTTTGATATCAAATATGCCTCACCCTGGCAAATTCTGGGATGGCTTATTTGCTTGAGATATTTAGATATTTAGTTTCTATAAACTCCCTGATGGAGTGTTCCTGGAGGTATTTGAAACACCCTTGTAGAGGATTAATTCAAAATTTAATTGGTATAAACTACTTTTCCAACATTTACTTATGTTGCAGTTATATAAGATGTTACCTAGCCTGGTAACAAAATGTTTGGAAACCAACCCACAAGCTCGGAGAACAAGCCTTCACCCAAGCTACAGATATTCACCACTATTGCAAAGTTAATATACTTTTGGGATGTCAGATCATGTTTAAATGGGACTGGCACTATACAGAAAGAAGTAGATGAGGAAAAGAGCAGATATGGGCCAACATTTTGTTTCCAGCATGCATTTTAATAGTTTATATTGGAATATATATATTTATATTAGAATTTTTCACAGGATTGTCAGAAGAATGTTAGCTGTCCTGATGCACACTAATGTTCCTAGAAATTAAATATTACATCATCAAAGAAGCAAACACATTTCCTCCTACACTTATTAGATGTGATTGGAAAATATTTCTAAACTCAGATCAAGAGAAAGAAAAAATCCCACCTCTATACAGTAGGAATTTGTATTATTTTTCTCCCTAAATCTAAATGTTTTTTCCCACTATAATTATATGTTCAGACTCATTTTTTCTAGTAAAGAATTTTCAATTAAAATTTCCCTTAAATCTTATCAGAAATTGTTGACAGAATAAACATGTTAGAATAGTTACAGAATAGTCCTCTGGATAATCAGATTCCTGACTCTGAAGGACTTGTGGGATGTTTTAGCAATGTGGCACATTTTTGGAATAACACCTAGTTTGTCATTGTTACACAACTCAGTATACATTCAGAAGTATTTCCAATGCCTTTCTTCCCCGCTACTTACAAATTACTATTTTTCCAGCAATCTCTCTGATTCTGCATTGACTTGGAAAAAAGAGTTGAGTTAACGATGATGATGATAAAGATAATAGTAGCCATTATTTTCTTTTTTCTTTCTTTTTTCTTTACTTTTCCTTATTGTATCTGTATCTTACCTTCTGTTTGACTTTCCTTTCTTTTCAACTCACTTTCTTGTTGCTTGTTTACTTTTTATTCATTCTTTTGAAATTTAATAACATGTTTTTAAAAGAATTATTATATTAGCTTGTATTCAGTGTAGTGGAGGTTGGAAGCCACTTCATTATTATTGTCTGTTTCTTTTTATCCTTTTTCTATTATTCTCTCTCAATTCTTTTTTTTCTTTTGCTTGAACTTTTATAACTTTTTTCTTCCTTTCCTTAATCTTTTAGTTTTCTTTGCATTTGTTTTTGGTTCAAGATTCTGTCTATCTGTTTTGTGATAGCTCATCGTATGAGGAAGGAAGAGAAAAGACAGTCACAAAAAGAAGGAAGGCTAGATTTTATCTTGGAAGTCAGCCTCGCCCACTGCTTTCTCTATTTTATCCACCCCTAAGATGAGTCACAGTTCTCAATAGATTACTTCCAAAGGAATGTAACTTTCAACAAAATAAAGATTATCTAATTAAAGTTACAAAAACAACACTTATGGCTGACTGAACTCTGGACTCCAAAAGATCTACATTACATATAAAACAAGAACGATTAATATTTTAAATGACACTTGGCCAGCTTATTGACAATCCATTTGAAAGTGTGTGATAGTCAAGGTTCCAGGCCAATTTCCAAGTTAACAGTAAGATCTCTTTATCAAAGACTACAGTTATAATACAATAGGGATGCTTTTGATGTAGCAGAACAATGTAAAAAAAAAATATTAGGTGCTAGGATGCCAACATGGATAATTGACAAGCTCATCAACCACTTTGAAATCCATTTGTGAATGACTATGAGCAGCATCAAGCTGTTAGGCAGCAATTCTCTACAGACTTCAAAACAGACATTCACTGGATTGTACTGAAAATGTACATTTGCCTGAATGCTTTTTTTTTTTACATTTCTGAGCAGGAAATGAGCACTATAAATATGGACAAATGATGAAAGAGCCTCTACTACAATCCTAATTATGATTTCATTATGAAACCCAGCTTCTTTTGAATTAGTCTCTCATGACTCTGCTGTCATTTGCCATCTTTTCAAGCAAATGGCATCTAAATTGACTTTGAATAGCAAACAATTTGAGAAGCTAACAATTCTACTGCAGACCTGTTTATTTTTGCAAGCCATTTGCAAAAAATAACCTGGTGCTGCATTTTATGAGCTACATTGTTCAAAAGACTGTTGATTGTCTGCCATAATAAAATAAATCTGTTTTAAAAACAGTTCCAAAAGCTGATCTTTTCTGAAGCAAATTGTGTTTGCATCTCACACATATAGAATTTGCTTTTTCTTCCAATGCAAAGCACCATTAAAGAAGATAAGTAAAACAATATAGAATAGAATAGTAGTATGATTATTATTCTATTGGATGTATGATAGGGATTTTATGCAAATATTCTACTTACTTATACTTTGTGCTACACTTAGCTAATAGTCAGCTGAGAAGCGGGGATAGTTTAGATTCTCATACAATAGGGCTCATAGAAAAAGGAAGGGATAGCAAATATCAAGTTGGCAAAAAGGGAAGAAGTCATAAATCATAAGTCAGAATGTTAGAGAAGATTTTGAGGAAAAGAAAGCTTAGTAACGAAAATAAGCATGTTTTAATGGTGAATATAGATTTGACAGTTTAAATGGCTGTAAAAGATGGACTGTTAGCTTGTATCTAGAGGGATTTTGCCTGGTAAACCAGTTTGTGCATTTTATACTGGTAACAATGAATACTGAATGAGACTGAAAGAAGACTCACCAAAACATTTAAAGAAAGATATGAGGAAAGATCTGCTGGAGAGAAAATCACCACAGAACACAACAGGCCATGGATCAGAAGAACAAAGAACAGGAGAGCAAAATCTATCAGCTCTCTGAGGGATGGTAAATTGTTAATTTGTTTTATAACATCTTTCCTGAAACCTAGATGAGTAAATAAAAGCAGTCCTAGTAATTAGTGATATGAACCACATACAATAGCCTTATATTATGATGGTAAATGCAAGTGATATTTTATGCTATGCTTGGTTAGAGAAGAAAGGGAAACCACCCACACAAAAGAATGGAAATTCATTAGCACTATTGGCGAGGGGAAGATGAAACAGCTTGATTGCTTGACAAGCCCTGGCTGATATACAAATTATTTCTTTCTGTCTCCATAAAATGGAATAATGGGGTAAAATAAAAGAAAACATTGAAAGCTGTGTGATCCCCCTACCTGTTTCAATCAGATCCTGGAAACTGTGTGTGTGTGTGTGTGTGTGTGTGCGTGCATCCAGTAACAAATACAAAAAGGAGGAAATATTTTTATTTATTTATTTATTTATTAAATACCTTTATTTATTTAATAAATAATATTTATTTATTACATGTATATATTGCCTATCTCACCAATAAGGCAACTCTGAAGGGTATACAAATGGTAAAAAGATATATACAAAACAATTGAAATTCATAAGATTTACTATGTGTAATACTCAGGGTGGAGTTTTCATTTAAGAAGTAGTAAATGCTATTCCTGTTCACTTGTGCCTTTAGTCTCACACCTTTCCTTGTCGGAGTCTCTGCTACTCTTATCCCAGAGAAGCAAGTACAACCAACTCAAACAAAAGTATCTGTACTTGAAACAATTGTTAACAGTATGGCTTTTCCACAAGGTTCCCTGTTGCTTAATAATCTCTCCCACTCCAAGAGTGGAAGTTAAGAAAAGTAGTGAGGTATATAAAATATAAAATAAGGTATTAGATTACTGAATTGCAAATGTATGGACAAAATCTTCCATGCTGCTAAAAACCTCTAAAGATAAAGAAGTGCAGTTAAAGTATTACATAATTTTCTATTTGTTTATGAAAGGGCACAGACCAAAAATACAATTAAATTATCAAGTGACCAACATAAGCCCCCTGTTTATAACAGACACTAAGCATAACTAGATGTTATTCAAATTCAGTGACTTCTAACCATCATAGCAGAGAAAAAAAACATTCTGATCATTTCATAAGAAATGCACCATAGCTTGTTTAGGACAGCCTGATTGGGTTATGATCAGAAGGAAGATTACCTCTAACACTTCAAAAGTACATGGGCAGCATTTATTAATAAGTGGTCATGGTAGCGAATACCACCAATAGGGAATAATATTAATAATACTACTGAACCAATCAACACCATCAAGGGCAGAACATCTCCGTGTGTAATTATAAATGCCCATTACCTGTATGTTGGGAGTAGTAAGAGGAGGGTAAATAATCTTGTCACAAGAGTGGTATGGGGTATCAGCAATATCCCTGGTATCTGCTCATCAATCAAATTCCCTTCCTCCTAACTCTACTGTATATTGTTGTATCTTCTTCATGGCATTGATTTCTATGCATAAGAAAGTTCAGCGAGACAACTTTATTTTTCTTTTTGTTAATAAATCTAAATAACTAGATTTTGGGGGACTATTTATTGAATATAGTACCAAATTCATATTTATCCAAACTCTATGGCAGAAATCCCACTGGTGATTTATAGTGTTTTCTAGCATTACACAGTCACCACTGATTCCATAGAAAGTCTGTCCTCAATACTATTACATCAACATAGTAATGATTGAGTAACTATAGAGAATGCTATAACTCACCAGTGAAACTCTTGTCTAAATGTTCAAGGGAGGAGCATAACAAATGTCGATATAAAATCTATTAAAGCATTCCATTAATATAAAGCAAGTATTTGGTCTGTAAGATTCTTCCTTATTATGTCCTGCTTGAGTACTTGCAAATATTCCACAGAAAGAATAGAAATGATAATGAACTTATGGTAAAAACAACATAATTAATGGACTTGTACATTCCAGAATGCTTAAGAACTTACATCTGTATATGAGTCAGCTACGGTTCTTGTTTTAAGACATGTTTTTAGAAATAACCTTACTTGAAATCAATTGTTAATTTCCAAGTTAATATGCTGAGGAACTGAAGTGTCATGATTACTGAAGTCTCTAGCAAGTCTTTAACTGAACATGGATAGTCTATTTATGTAAACATGATAAAGTATTTATAAATAACTAGTGATAATTTTCTCTGCATTAAAGATTTAAATTTAAAATGCCCTGATTTAAAATTTAAAATTTAAATTGCCAATTTTCAAACAGAAAAAGATTCAAAACCTATAAAATCTTCTGAATTATTAAAGTGATGATTGAACACTCATTATGAAATCTATAATATACCTATGAACATATAAAATTACAATTGATTCATCTATCTAATTTCAATTGCTATCCATTGGTGACAGATTTCCAAAATTTCTGAAGGATAAAAGTAAACTGTGTCTTTTACCACTGAATTTCAGTCCTGTACTCACTAATGTGAAATTAGATGCATAACGTCTGGACTGAAGTCTACACTTGGCTTTAAGTGGTATGCTGAAGGTCATAATCCAGAACTAGTGTGGAGCTAGGTACAAAAATGACTGTCTTTTATTTCATTTCTATTTAATAAAGATTTCACATACTTACTATAATTGATGTATTTTTTATCATTTATTTGCTATTTTCCAATTGCCGTCTTTGAACTTTAAAATTTAGTAACGACTCTTAACAGGCCCCTGAAGGTCCTACCAAAGACTATTTAGGGTCACATACAGCCTTGATGACTTAGATTTTGTACCACGGTTTTCAATATATCTTTTTTAAACATTCACATACCTAAGAAATTTGTTGTTACCTAGATTTCTCTGGAAGAAAGGGATAATAGAAAGAACTATGGTCAGCATGAAATGGTTAACTTATCAGGACTCACCCATTCATACTTCTTACAAAATGTTCCTGCTTTTTTTCTGATGCCTAAATATTCAGAGGAAGAAGCTAGAGTTCTTCCTACCTAACCACTTATATATAGGCATCCATTGAGGAAGAGAGAAGGGACAGACAGAGAAAGAGGATACATCACACTACTAGAACAAATAGGTAGAGCTTGCATTGTGATATCATAATATACATTTTGTCATTCTGTTTTATTATAGTTCATTTGAAGATAAGGTACAATATAATTATTTCCATGTTAAGAAGAGCTAAAGACATTTATTGGTGAAGATTTCATTTATTTTAAGAATATATCAAAATTTGCATTTTTTTCGTATAGAGAAAAGATTTTATTTTTTAAAAAAAAGTCAAAGTGAAAGGTTTCTTCTTTTATAATCCTGATTTCTTTCATGGCCAAAATAAGTAGAAAAGGAACTACAAGGCATGGAATCATATTACATTTTAACATATGCAGTTCAAACAGAGATTAAAAAGTGATATTGTCTTCTACTGCTGATGACAGCATAATTCTGGTTTCGGATGGAAAAGAATTATTGGGTTGCCTAATTATTTAATAAATAATTAAAATATCTATAAATCTTCCAGATAAAAACCTGATAATTTCAGGATCACACACGTATGCCAATGCTTCATTGAAAGCAAATGCACCTTTGGTTTTGTTACTATTGTATTAATTAAGAAACAGGGAACTGATTAAAATTTTCAGGAGTTAGTGAACGTTATTTGTATAAATATGCAAAGATCTTCATTAGCTGTCACAAATAATCTTTCAGTCTATTATTAACATTTGACTCTATAATGTAAGAATAGCAAAAAATATCTAAAAATATATTTTTCTCAAGAAACTTCATATCACCTTTGCTGTCCTTTCTTGGTTTACAATATTATTTTATATACTAAAGAATATTTTCACAGTATTCTGATATAATTGATTTCTATAATTATAGTATCAGAAGTTTTATTTTGTTAATTATATTTCCATTTATTCCCAAAATTGATTTTACCTTTTCTAAATGCAGCAGCCCACCGGTGCTGCTATATTATTGACTGTTATACAACTTTGGCATCTTTCACTAAATCAAGCTCTATTTGCAAATATTGCGAAATTAGGTAAGAACTGAACCAATCTGTACGGTATTTACTTACACTTTGCTTACATTAAACTCCTTTTGCTACATAACTGGCATTCTTCCAATCTCATCTGATGCAGCTGGGAAACTAACTTTGTGAATATGTTAGAAATGCTGTTATCAATGCACTACTAATTTCCCTTCATTACAAGTCCCAAATTTGTATTTCTAATCTGCTTCCTGTTCATTAAATAATTACAGATCCTTAACCAGATGTGTTGTTGAATTCGACTATTCCTGTTTCCAAACAACAATCACTGGTATTTTTCAAAGAAAGGAAAAAACAATGAATAGACAAAGAGGCACAAAAATTCAGAATAAAGACAACAGTTCTTTTTTACCTTGTGTCACCTTATTAATTGCAATTCAAATAGTGACATGCTATCATGTCACTAAAGCTGACATGATAGCAGTGTTCCAATATTTGAGGGGCTGTCACAAAGAAGAGTTGGTCAATCTATTTTCCGAAGGACCAGAAGGCAGAACAAGAAACGATGGATGGAAACTAATCAAGGAGAGAAGTAATCTAGAACTAATGAGAAATTAATCATTGGAATGGCTTGCCTATAGAACTTGTAGGTGCTCTACCACTTGAGGCTTTTAAGAAAGTTCTGGACAGACATTTGTCTGGAATGTTATAGGGCCTCTTGCTTGAACAGGGGTTGGACTAGAAGATCTCCAAGGTCCCTTCCAACTCTGTTATTCTTTTATATAATACCTTGCATAATGAGACTCCAATTTTGCTATACTTTTCCACCAACATTGTACACTGAAGCTTGGATATGGTATAGCAATAGTGGACTATTCACCTTCTCTGTTGCAGCCCATAGTGTCTTTTTAATCCCCATGATTGATTGGTTATTTGTATACTGTATGGATTGTCATATTTCATAAAGACAATGTTTTATAACATACAGAGTACAATAAATGGTAATCAAATTCCATGATAATCAAATTAAGGATTAATTAGGAAAATCAAATTGGAGTATATTAAAATGTTCACAGTAGTATTACATAGTAAATAATTAAACCATTCATAAAATAAAATGAGCGTTTAACACAATCAAAATAAAACATCATCTAATTAACCAACAATTCCCTCCAGAAGTTAGTGCAGGGACAATATGTTCCTGGTAGTGAGCATGTACTAATAAGCAAGTCATCAAATTTCACAACAGTTCTTCTTTCTGAATCGTCTTGAGAAGCAGCCACATTGGATAAAATAGTGTCTTACAAAAATTGGTTAGAAGTCACATTAACTTTTTTAAAATTATTCTGAGATTGACTGCTGTCAAATATACCTTATGATTCAACAACAACCTCTCATCCATTTATATCTCATCATAGATGTATAAACATTAACACAAGGACTTTCTGTGTTGTCTTCTCTTAAATTCTTTTCCAGTTGTTTGATGGACAAAAATATTTTCATACATCAGTAAAAATATTAGATATTCCTTGGGCAAGGTATTTTACACACACACACACACACGCACGCACACACAGAGAGAGGGAGGAGGCATAGTCTTCAGTTTCACCTGCTTTCCTCAATATTTCAAGAAAATATTTAAAATGCATGATTTTAGCAGGTATATTTTTAAAAATGAAAATAAAATGTTTTAATATTAAAAATATTTATGTTGGCCTTTTAAAATTATCATTGCTCATTTCCTTTTTATTTCTCTATTTTTATAGTTTTGCTGTATTTCTTTCAGATATTTTAAGTTACCTTTTAATAGTAACATTAAATTTAATCTTACCTGCATTTTCACATTAAAAATATATATTAGACATATTTTCTTTAGCCTATTACAAATATTTATTCACTGAAAAATCTTATTCTATTTTTCATAGAGTAAATAATAGACCTGTGCACATATTGAAAGAGGTCCTTTGCAATAAAAAAACAACAAAGTGATTCTGTGTGTATAAACTTGTGGAAAAATCTCATAGCAATTTCAGGAAGAATGTAAAGTGTGTAAAAAATGTGGTTGCTTTGTTGATGTGAAGACAGGTGGTTTATATCCATTGACATGTTCTCCAAAACATTTTATGCTTTGCATAGTTCGGATAAATAATTAGCATTACCACAGAATTTGCAATCTATGTTTTCACAAGATGGCAGTTTGTTCTGTGATGTTACTCCTTATTAAATTATAACTATACCCCCACCTGAATAGATATAGATAATAAACATAATATTCTAGAACCCCAAAATGCTCTGATTCTCCATTTGTTAGCTTAGAGACTATTGGCCTTTAATGACTAGATCACACTTTATGATAATGAAATTCATTACATAGTTTTTATAATGTGCCCCAATCTGCAGTCTCTGGAAATGTACAATGGAAAAAAAACACAAAGAAAAGACAAAATTAAAGGCATAAATGTAAAAGACAAATTCTCCTCCAGATGATCACTAGAAATGATGCAGTTAAAAAACACAAAGGAATAATGTTGCTTTAACAGCTTTGGTAATGACATGAAGCAAAGAGATGCTTGAACTTCCAGTGGCAAGAAGTTCTAGAGTATAGGGACTGTGGTAATTGAAGTACTGCCATCTGATCACTTTCTCCTTATCTCTGACAGAGTGAGGATGCTATCAGGATTTCTTGTGATAGATACAGTGATGGTCAGATTCAATCTTTAACACGGCACTGCCTGGTGAAATCTAATGCTATGTGCTATGCCCTTTAATAGTTAGTCACCAGGACTTTGAATGGGGTCCAGACACTTATTGTTAATTAGTACTGTGGCTTTAGTAGTGGTGCTCCTAAGGGTTACAATCCTGATATCTCAATACAGGAATCTCGCAGTTTGAGTTAAATTAAAGGGCATTTTACCTGTCTGCTATAGATTTAGAAAACAGTATCACAGAATCTGTTAATATTATTTAATTTTTTTAAAAAACACAGAACATATGTCAGCAACTCACAGCATGGTACAACAAAATATAGATTTTTCTGCAACTGACTTCTTTCCTACATGTATTTTCTTTCCTGCATAATAAATAACTTTTTTAGGGCAACGCTAGTATATTTGTCATAAAATATATTTCAACCATCAATATCTTATTTAAATCAGATATTAGCTTTATTTTGTTACGCAGGGTACCTATAAAAGATTGAAGAATAAAGAATATTCTGCTACATAGTGACAAATACCAGTACTGGAAATATTTTCTATTTCTTCTGCAAATCAGTAGCATGGCACTGAGTAAAGAATATTTTTGGAATATTAGATATAGTAATTTTCTTATTTTAAACAAAAAATAATGAAGAAATGAAAAAAAGGGCTTTCTCAATGTAATAACAAATAGCTATTTCTACAGATGACGAAATTCTAAATACAGGAAAAAGTATTCATTCTGGCCAAGGACTATCATTTTTTCCCCTGGAATCCACTGAGAATAATTTCTGCTCACAGTTATTTAGCACTATATTGGAATGGTGCTCCTGTGTAGATACTAAATTGCATCATTTATCTATATGAAACAATCATTCTATATACAGAGTGCAGAAAAGGGGCAAGACATGTAAGCCGGATATATTAAAGGCATGAGATAAGAAAAAGAAAACAGAGATAAAACTATTTCACACCAACATTGTTCACTATACCTCTCCATACACTACCTTTGTAGTTCTTGCACAGTTCTTATATTTACCACATCTGGAATCTTCTTCATATATTCTATTCAGAGCACGTGTTTGTAACTACACATATACAGTATCTGCATTGATGGACTCACATAAAACATACAGTAAGGTGGCTTCAAAAGGGGCCTTTACAACAGGGTTCTCCAAGTTAATCAACATTGACCCCTAAGGGTTGATGGATTGATCCATTATTGTTCTTCTTCTTATGGTTGGTTACACAGTCAGTTAGACTGGATTTGGCATTTTTATCCATCTATAGAATCCTTCCCAAGGGCCTGAGATAGACAGAAGTTGTTGTTTGATGGCAATAAAAGTATTGTCACAGGATGTAAGCTGTTCTTACTAAAGCTGCCTTTTGTAATTGACTGATGGTGATTTTGTCAATGCTTATGATACTCAAGGGGTGCTCCAGTTATTTGGGAATTACAGCCAAGGCACCTATTAATATTGGTGCTATATTTGGTTTCTTTTGCAACCATTGTTCTAGTTGTATTTGCAGATCTTTGTTATGGTCTGTTGCACAGCCAGATGTTCAGACTGGGTTTGACATTTTTGTCCATCTATTGAATCCTTCCCAAGGACTTGAGTTAGGCAAATGTGATGTTTGATGATGTTATAGATACTGTTACTTAAGGTAGTATTTATTGAAAAAAATTCATGTAATAAATGTTTGGAGATTGATGAACAATTGAAAATATTATGAAGGGGTTTATGAGCTTGAAAGTTTGGGGACCTCTGGATTACAGTTATTAACTTCCACATATAGTTGAGATAATGCTATAACATTAGGATTTGGTGTCCTTATGGCATATTGGCCAAAATGTATCAGGACTAATTACCACCCTAATTACTGTTATTTGAGAATGCTGCTTGTTAGCCATCTGAGTCTGATAATCGAGTTTACATCTTGATTTCTTACTAAAAACATGACATGAAAATAGATTCCCATTATATGATAATTGTATACAGCCACAGTGCCCAACCTGAGGTCTCTCTCTCTCTCTCTCTCCATCCCTCCCTCTCTCTCATATATGTGTGTGTGTGTGTGTGTGTGTATGTGTGTGTGTACGCGTACGCATATATATACGTATATATATATCAACCTAGATGCTTAATTATTTAAGCGATAGAAGAATTCCTTTAGAGGATTTTATCATGGCAGTGAGGCCTTTAGCTTCTTCTACTGCTTAAAAATGCTACTTTTGGTGATAAGCCCAGCAATAATTTCTTCCTAGAATGAAACCAACAGTATCACATAATAGGCATTCCAAAAAGGAAAGTTTCAAAATTTTAATATATTTACTGTTACTTTACTGTGATTTTTTTAAAAAGAAAAAGGTACATTTTTTGAGAAAAGGAAAAATGATTTATTGCTTCTGCCTCTTTCCCCCAATTGTTATTTGTAAATATGTCACTATTGGTAGTTGGGATTTGTTTTGGGTAAATTCTATCCCTAGCAGTTATTGGATGGGAATCAATAGTTATGACATGTTCTTAGAAATATAAACACCACAAAGGAATGGATAATGAAACAAGTTGGATAATGGAAGGAATATTGACAAATTTATAATATTATTTTAAGAATTTTTTTGGCTTGATTCATTCCTAATGCACTGAGACTTGAGCTAAGACTTCATTTTTATAATGCTTCATATTTCAAATTGCCAACCAAAATACTGGTTGAAATGGGAACATTATCTAGTTGATGTTTTTCTTGTAGACAAATTCAATTCTCCCTGAAAAGAACACATAGCAGGTAATACTGCTTGTGGTGACCTCTTAGCTTAAACATTAATGATGATGGGATAGAAGCATTAAATTTCCAAGTTGAAGCAAAGCACCATGGATCTTGATTTCCAAAGTGATAAATCAAAAATCCCAAATTCTGGTTTAGGAAAGGTTTACCTTGATCATTTTGCGACCCCAATTTATTTTCAAAATATATTTTTCCATTCACTTAGGAAAAAAATAATGCTAGCAAGTTTGAATATTGTAACTGTCAATGCTTGTGAAACTGTAATCTTATAACATTCCTTATTCAGATTGCTGATACATATGCTTGGAAGTTGCCACTGCAGCAATAATACACATTATCATGACTGGTAGGCCATCATCTTGGCATATGGGCTGGCTTGGGCCCAAGAGAGCACAATAGAAATTTCTAAGAAATTTGCTAAATTTTGCTCTGTTGCAATTGTCTTCAGAAATGAATAGGTTGGTTGGAATCCAATCTGTTGGAATACCTGCTTGTTTAAGGAAGTATAAAGTTGTTGTTTTTAATGATAATAAAAATAATCTATTATCTTACTATTGCCGTTTATACAGTATATTAACTTAGTTATTTTTATTCTATCTGATTTGATCTTAATCCATTTTACTATTACTTTATCTCACTTCTTCGGTT
>JANHFL010010421.1:201995-222626 GCA_032468155.1 Oxyrhabdium leporinum
CTGCCTAAGCAGGGGGTTGGACTAGAAGACCTTCAAGGTCCTTTCCAGCTGTGTTGTTCTATTCTATTCTAAATATTGGAACAGTGCTATTTTATTGTGAGTTGGACAAAGGAGAAATTTCCTAACAGTGAGACCAATCAAGTTGGCCATGCCCACCCAGTCACATGACCACCAAGCAATGCCCACCAAGCCATGGCCACAGAACCAGTAGTAAAAAAAATTGAATCCCACCACTGCCCAGAAGCAACCAATCAGATGCTACTGAATGACCAGCTCAGTGGATAAGGTAGTGAATGAATGAAGAAGAAATCAATAAGATGAAGAGAAGTGAGTAAAAACACAGTTGATGAGTGATCAGAAGAATTAAGAGACCAAGTGGCAAGTGGAAAAAGTATCCTGCTAGGAATTTTCAAGTTACAGAACCTTTCCATTCCGAGAGTGTTAAGTTGCAGTAATAATTGAAACTTGAAATTGAAGTTTAATTGATAGAGAAAGGTGATATGTATTTGATATTCATTGTGTATAACATACAAAATGACATTTATGAATTTATTTGTGGAGTGGTAGAAGATTGAGAGCAAAACGGATCATCCTTCTTTTCCCTATTTTAATTTGCTTTTTTTTTTGTTTGAAGAAACTGTGGTTTTTGAAATAGTGATTTCTTTCCAGTGATGTTAACTAGTTTACTGATTCACTTGAACTGATTTTAATGAATATTATAATTTGATTTATTATGCATGTATCATAACTGACTCACACCCAGTCTGAAATCATAGCACAGTCTCAGCATTTTAGAATGAGTACAAATGTCATATTGTAAGTATATATAATGTATAAAGAAGGGACTGAGTTTAGGAATATCATGTTGTGTTCTGGTACACATGATTATCATTCAAAAAAATGTGAAGCTCTTTGTGTCTAAAGAAGATGGGAAAACTTACCCAATTTGCATTAAGGTGCATTTAATTAATTTTACTTTTCAACAACATGCTATCTGACATTAACCATTAGGATTTGCATTGTTCCACACTTTGTGATTTATTTGCCTAATTAAAATGTTAGAGAAAGCTCTACATATTGTATATATTGAGGGAAAGTATATTAAATATGTTTGTGTGAAAATAATATTTTAAGAATGCATTATATTAAGGATGATTATGTGCAATTTATTGGCCCTGTTTTTTAAATCAGTTTCAAGAGTTAATGGTCTGAGCTCGATGGCCTTGAATTCTGTAAACTGTAATACTTTCCATGTAGTTTTTAATTAAATATTAAAAATATGATCAAACATGTCATAGTTACTGTTTTCATTCCAATCTTCATAACAAATATATATTCCTCAAACTACTAATAATAGAAGCAGATGCCAATGCCTTGAGGCCTCAACCATATTTAAAAGGTCTCTTGAGCTTCATAGCATAGGTTTTGTTCCAGGAATGACTGCAGATATATATTGTAGACTTCCTTCACTTTTGCCAGTCAAAATCCTAAAATATTATTTAGCTGGCTGAACATTTCCATTTTGCAGCATGACTGTTCACAGAGGTGTTGCCAAGACTTCGTCAGTCAGCAGTCTCAACCAAAGTTCACTTTCCCATAAATATAATCTACTAGTTTCTCTAATTGTTTTAGGATTCACTACATTGAAAATTCTTTGTCTGTATTGTCTTTCAGATTGATTCTGCCTGAGATCAGAGGCCCATTTTATAAAAAAAAAGCATTGACTCTTGCACTACAGATGTCCAAAAACAAAGGAGTGCCCTGTATATATTTTATTGCACAGGATTCTGAATCTGTAGAGATTCTCAGTCCTTCAAGTCATGGTTGTCCCAAAGATGCTTTTACAGGAGGCAACTGGACTTGTTTTGGTTCTTTTTGAAGATAGTTCACTTCTCAACTGACTTTTAGCTATAAAATTTGGGATAAATATCCTTTGAATGGTGTGGGAGCAGCGGTGGGCTTCAAAAACCTTAGCAATGGGTTCGCTGCCCAGTTGCTGGATGGATGTGGCCATGGTGAGCATGGCCTAGTCTGCCTCCTGCACCATGGGGGTGTGTTCGCCTTCCCCGAGGTCCAGAGGCTTTCCTGAATCCTCTCGGAGGGCAAAAATGGTCTCCCCCCAGGCTCTGGATACTCTCTGGAGGCTGGAAATGGGTTGTTTCCAGCTTCCCTGAACTTCTGGGAGGCCTGTTTTTCATCCTCCCAGGCTCGAAGAAAGCCTCTGGGAGAGTGAAAACAGCCTCCCCCTGGCTCCAGAGATTCTCTGGAGGCTGGAAACGGGCCTGTTTCCAGCCTCCCTGAACTTCCGGGAGGCCCGTTTTTCACCCTCCCTGAGCCTCCGCATGCACCCTGCACTTACCTGAATCCAAAACGGGCTGCATGGAGACTCCTGGGAGAGGCAGGAGGGGTGGGACCATCCAGGAGTGGGATTTGGGGGTTCGGTGATCCCTGCAGAATCTTCGCTAAGGGTCCCCCCAAACCCCCAAGAACCCCCAGCCGCTGTGTGGGAGCAGGAATGGGTTTCCAGAGGAAAAATTGCAGACTACAAAAACCAGGAGCACTACTCAGGTGACTCTGAGGACACAGATAAACCTCCAAGTGCTTCAGTGACCCCTTAAAGGATGCAGATGGCCAGCTTTCTGCAAGGAATAGAAATCCCTCCATCCCACTATCCTCTCAGAGCTGAAGAAGCTTCTTGGATGAGAAGTGAAATATCTCTGGGAGGATTCTGAGCCATGGCACTATAACACATGATTGCTATTGTTGAGGGATATTCTCCATTTCAGACATAGGTTGGCTTGAAACCATAAAGATTATGTTATGATGCACTTCCTTTCTGCTATGACCCAATATTTTCTGGACAACCTATGTAAGATAACCTATGCTACCTGCGTTAAATGATAGATGATGTCTTATCATAAAAATGTTTTTAACAAATAATAGCAAAAACAAAAGCCTTCAAGGTTTATAATTATATGGGATTGATGCAGCAAATAGCATGGGTATACATGCTGTAATCCTCGACTTACAACAGTTTGTTTAGTGATCATTCAAAGTTACAATAGCACTGAAGAAAGTGAATTATGACCATTTTTACACTGACAATCATTGCAGCATCCCCAGGGTCATGTGATCAAAATCTAGACGCTTGGCAAGTGATTCATGTTTATGACATTGCAGGGTCCAAGGTCATGGGATCACCTTTTGCGACCTTCTTACAATCAAAGTCAATGAGGAAGCCAGATTCACTTAACAATCATGTTACTAACTTAACAACTGAAGTGATTGACTTAACAACTGTGGCACAAAAGATCATAAAATAGATCAAAACTCATTTAACAATGTTTCACTTAGCAACCTAAATTTTGGGGTCAATTATGGTCGTTAACTAAGGACTACCTGTATTAAGTTATTGTGCAAAACAGAATGGGGGCAATAAAAGTTACATTAGAAACAAAACAGTTATACAAAACAAAAACAAAGCATTGGCAGTCTTGTAAATTGAATTAATAAATACATAAATAGAGTAAGGAACATTTCAACGTTCAGATACTAGCTTTCTAAGCCATTATAACTTAGGTTTGGTTGATTATGGATGAATGCTTCTTCTCCTACATACAAGTTAAATCAATAAATAAGACAAACAAGAAGAAAACATTTTTAAAAGCAGTTCTTTGAAATTCTTTCTGGCTTTTATTTCTTCATTGTTAAAACCAGGTAAATCTTCAGATTTTTTTCTCTCTCTTTAAACCATAACCTGTAAGATTAAATCTAATAATGTATACATTGCATTCACAGCAGTTTGTTTATGAGGTAAACTATGAATGGGAAACTAGGACTCCTTTATGACTTGTGGTCTTCAACTGCCAGAATTGTTGAAGTCCACAAGTCATAAAAAGGCCATCGTTCTCCATTCCTGATGTAAACCAATGATAGTTGATGAAACTTGATATTGATTTACAAATCAGGTCGCTAGATTTTAAGCTGACAACTTCTGTTGAATTCAGTGTGATCTCTCAATTTATCGCTATTGAATCCATGCCATAAATTATTCATAAAGGAACATATGTTTTCTTCATTTCTGAGTGATTTAAGAAAAGTTATATAAACAAAATTATCTCATATTGTTAATTAGTGTTGTTACAAAATATCAATTACAAAATGTGTAATTTGGGACTGGCATTACGCCTATGTCTATATATGTGCCATGTATTTGTTGAATGGTTCCAATATGAAAGATGGTGCATATGAGAATATTAGCTGTTAGCAGTATACATAACTCAATTGTGAACTTGCCTTTGCCAGTGGAAAAGAATTAATAATTCAATAGAGTTTCCAGTGCTTTTGCCTAATTCCTGCTCATTTTAAATATATTTTCATATTTTTTTCTGGATAAATATTTCATAGTGTAGGACCAGTCTCTAAAATGCCCCTACCCCATTCTTTTATTCTTTGGATGAAATGAGAAAGTAATTATTTCCAAATAAAGTAGAACCCTTCAAATATGCAAATTTCAGTTTTTTTCCCATTAAAGCTCTTTCTGCTGTTTGGACAATATCAAACAGGCTGAAGGTTGATTCAGCCTTCCATCCTTCCAAAGTCGGTAAAATAAGGACCCAATAATGCTGACATTGTAAACCGCCCATAGAGTGCTATAAAGCACTATGGGCAATATATAAGTTTAAATGCTATTGCTATTGTTTTTCTGCAGACATTACCTAATCAGATAATAAAACATCAGTGCTGGGTGTTTGTTCCCTGCAAATACAGTAGCTTGCCCTGCCAGTTTTGGTGGGGATGTGATTTGCTTCTTGCTAGTTTATTGATTAGGGCATTAACAGAATAACAGAACCGAATAACAGAGTTGGAAAGGACCCGTTCTTTATATGTTTTAGCCAGTCCCCTAATCATCTTTGTTGCTCTTCTCTGCACTCTTTCTAGAGTCTCAACATGATCCTGATTCTATCCCTCTGTTTATGCAGTCTAGAACTGTGTTGGCTTTTTTGGTAGCTGCTGCACACTGCTGGCTCATATTTAAATGATTGTCCACTAGGACTCCAAGATCCTTCTCACAGTTACTAGTATTGAGCAAGGTACCCCATATACTGTACTTGTGCATTTTGTTTTTCTTGCCTAAATGTGGAACCTTACTTTTTTCACCATTGAATTTCATTTTGTTAGATAGCATCCAATGTTCAAGTCTATCAAGATCCTTCTGTATCTTAAGCCTATCTTCTGGAGTGTTGGCTATTCCTGCTAGCTTGGTGTCACCTGAAAATTTGATGAGTTCCCCAACTATCTCCTTGTCCAAATCATTGATGAAGGTGTTGAAGAGTACTGGGCCTAGAATAGAGCCTTGGGGTACCCCACTGCATGTTTCCCTCCATGTAGATGCAGTTCCATTGAGGACTACACAGTGAGTGCAGTTGGTCAGCCAGTTATGAATCCATCTGGTGGTGATGCTTCTAACCTACATTTTTCTATCTTATCAAGTAGTAGGTTATGGTCTATTTTATCAAATGCCTTACTAACATCCAAGTAAATTATATCCACAGCATTCCTCTGGTCCACTAATTTATTTGACTTTTTTATCTGACTTTTCTCTAGATAGAATCTATAATTAGGCTCCCAAGATCTTTCCTATATCCCATTAGTCAATGCCTTAGTCAATTTCATAATCCTTTAGAATCCTTGAGTGATCTCAATCTGATAGGATCCCTTTCAAATGTGAACAGTTTTGCAATCTTCACATGAGAATAGTTATCTGATGGCAGAAACAGAGTGACAGAAAGTTACTGTGAATTCATTAATCACAAATTATGATTTTAAATGACTTTGCACTTTATTAATCACAACAGCATCTAAACATATAGTTGGAAAAAGACTACTGCATATACTATATATGTGAGTGTTTAGTCTACAGAAGGCTGCCACTATTTTCCTGTTCAGCAGAGGAAACCCTCATGGTAACCTTACTGAATTCTTCCAATTTTTCTGTGGAGATGCATCAATTACATGACAGAACAATTAATCAGTGGAATGACTTGTCTCCAGAAGTTGTGGTTGCTCCAACACTGGAAGTTTTTTAAGAAGAGATTGGGTAACCATTTGTCTAAAATATTATAGGGTTTCCTGCTTGAGCAGCGGGTTGGACTAGAAGATCTCCAAGATCCCTTTCAACTCTGTTATTCTGTCATTCTGTTAGGTCAGAGGCTCCAGTGAGACCTGCTAGACTCCTTGTATGGCCCACTCAGACTCTAGGTCTTCTGGTCAGAGCTTGGATTTACCTATATATATATTTAAACATATTTGTCTTATAATTAGTCAAGGATGATGCAAATACATTTTTTTTTCATTTTCTATTTTTATGTACCTATGCCTTCAGTAGTTACAGAAAGATGCAACTAATATGGGAAAAGTTACATTCTTATTCAGAATCTTGCATATTTTCTACACAAAAGATACATAGTTCATATGGATTTATTTGTTTGGTTTTACAGCTAGACAGAATGACACACAATTGAGATTTAGGAAGGAATGTTTACACCAACCCCCCCAAAAAAGTGTTACTGTACAACAGTTCTCATTTAAAACACAAAATGAAAATTAGAAAAATAATGTTCAAAAGATTATACCAAAGCTTTAAAAAAGACAGCATGAAATGTGAATTAAATAAGATCATAGCTTTTCAAAGAACATCAGAACATAAATAATGAAGGTTATTTTTTTTAAAAACGGCATTTAATTTTACAATTATAGATTACAGCAAAATTATAATTTAATGCAGCTGTTAGCATTGATATGATCCGACATATGCTTCCTTTTTAGAAGTAGATTTCATTTCAAATGATTAGGTAGGTATACAATGAAGAGTGTGAATACAGTGAAAACATGCTGTGCAATCAAGTTAGATTATATAGAAGAGGTCTATTTCTACCGGGAACTAAAAGATATTTATGCTTGTTTTTAGAGTGACATTTTGTAGCTCTGTGGTATTATTTGCCATAATGTTCTTCCTTCTACAGTCTAAGTAGAATATCAAGGAGAATTTTGGAAACATGATATGGGTAGGGCTAGTTAAGAAGATGTGAACTGGGAAATAAAATAAATTTCTACCCTGATGAAGTACCAGCTGTTCAAGCTTTCAAGGTAAAACTAAATATTTTACAAGATATGAACCTTGCATATAATTAATGGTGACTGGAAAAATAAAGTATGGTGGGGGAAAAAAGAAATATTAAGAACAAGGTGAGTGCACATCTATATTTATAGGATATTAAGACAAGTTTTGAAGTTATTTGTCTAGATTATGCTACTCTAAGAATACAATGGAAAGAAATTGCAAAAGTTGCCACAGGTATAATGGATTGGTGTATTATTCAATATTTTACAGATCAAGACAATATTTGCTCAAAATTGCTGCTGATTCTCTGCGTACTGATGTGGAAAACTGAGTTGCTGAAGTCATAATAATGCTCTGTTACATAGCTGCTGTGACTGTACAGAATTTACAGCTGAGATACAACTTTTTATAAGCAGTTTTTGAGAAAATGTGTGATATACTTTCTTAGGGAACAAGTACACTCTGCAGAATTTAGTCTGAATGTACTCTACCACTGATTGATTGATCAATTAATGATCCATAAATTTTACACTGTATCCCAGGTTAATACTATGCTTAGAACTTTTCATGTCGTGTAGAATACAAAATGGTGTTGAGAAAGGATGAAAGGAAAAACAGAAAGGGCTTTGTTGCTGACCATAGTGTTAGACAATTTTCACAAACATTTTATAAAATATTTTTCTAGTTGACAAGTTCACAGTGTATGAATTCTCTTTCTCTGTGTTTTAGACATTTGTATCTCCAGACTACCGATGCTTTTATCAAAATGACAAAAGCTGGGCCATTGCACTGCAAGCTCCTCCTGTTTTGGACATGCATGCAATATCATTCAATGTTGCTTTTATCTGAATGACTCATTCAACAACCACTGGGGATAATATCACTATTGGAGATTTCAATCACTTAGAAGAAAACTCTTTTAGGCTGTTTCTCTTACATCTGGTGATTTTTCTTACTAATGAAGAAATTCAACAAACATTTATATTATATAATAGGCAGTGATAAATTTCCTAGCTCATTTGATTTCCAAACTTAATACAGCTGAAGACACATTCAGTTTTTAAGAATTAAATTATTTCCTCTTATTTTAATTAGTCCAAAGTGAGTGTGCTTCATGGATTCTTGGTCTGGATAAAGATATTGCATTTTAGGTTGTGAATGGTAAAACTTCTCCATCCCCTCCCAAACCCAATTCAATTAACAAATCTCTTCATATACAAAATTTAAAAGAATGAAAATAAATAAAGACATATTTGTTGGTATAGTATTTAAAGTACTGGATTAGGGGCAGTGAGACCCAGGTTCTAGATCTCCTGTAAACATAGAAGCTAGGCTGGTGTCCTTGGACCAATCACAGACAAGGATCATGAACAACATCTTTCTATCAATCCACAGTAGACTAACATGGTAGATTAATCTATACCTTCAATGAGGAGGCTTTCCTTCTGATTTGGCTTGATAAGAATAGACACACACATAAAGACAAGTTGTTTTTCCCTTCCATTGCGGACTTATGCTCTGGAAAGTGGAGAAAGGTGAAGTTTTCTAAATATCAAGTAGAGGAGGAAATTTAACAAGTCCCAATCTATGGGTGATAGTTCTAATTCAGAGTGGCTTTCAAACAATTATTCTAGTGTAAACGAACTGACAACATATTTAGCAGCATTCTGAAATTCATAAAAGATAAGTTTCATTTTATTAACAGAGGAGGTTGCTAAGAAACTCATCAAAAAATGAATGCCTCACAATTCAGGATGCAAAAAAGCACCCCAATTATAGGTGTGCTAGTGTGATGATATAGTTTATTATTATTACTATTATTATTTAAGTCTACATTTTTATCGATTTGTATGTGCAATATTTTTTCATCCAGTTGTCAGATACCAAAAACAAATTGTTAATCTGCATCAGTTACAAATTGGGGAATTTTAAAATATTTAAATACAATTTGTTAAGCTTTGTGAGGACACAAGAATAATTTGGATTTATGAAAATATTTTTATTACAATTTGTACTATTTCTATTACTAATTGCATAATGTATGAGAGTCTGGAAAACCGGTCAAGGCAATTCTCAGATTATCTATACGTAATACTATACTTACATATAGATGTTCTGAGAATTGTTGTGACTGGCTTAATTAGACTAAGGTCAGGTTTTTCTTTTGTGCTTCCCCTTCTTAGACTGAGGGATTTATTTTGTAACAGTCCCATTTCCTGTTTTCTGAGTCTGTGACATATTCCATCACACATGATCACATAATAAAAAAGTTCACTTTAGGCTAAATCAATTTTTTAAGAAGACACATGAACACAAACTGGATCATCAAAAGTTCTTTTTATATAATCTACATTTTATTGAACTATGGTTAATAAACAATACCAAGTAATTACAATTACAATCTGAGATTTGTCATTTAATTCAATAGAGAAAAATAGATATAGAAAAATTTTCTATTATAATTTTTTTACAAACTACTAAAAACAAGTAAAGAGACAGGTATCATAAAGATACAAATTTACTAGACATGCAAAATATTACCATATTATAACATATTGCTATTGAGATAAACTATAAAATCCATTTTAAGTGTCTTTCTGGGACATTATGCTTTTATTGTGAATTTTACAATCACTATTATTATTTATTACAGCTCAAAACTGCGAGTGATTCCGAGGATATTACCAATAAATAGCTTTCTTTTCATTTTGCAATTTTTCTCTCTTCTGCATCGTTTCTCTCTCTGCTATACCTTATCTCACTCATTCACCTTTTCTTTTAATAATATGTTGCTCTGTTCATTTAACATTTTAAGAGCCTTTTCCTGATTGCACAGCTGTTTCCTCAATGTAAACAGTCAGTTATGTATCCTTATTTAGAATTGCAAGTATCTTTTTAGTGTTAAAAAGTGATATGAGAAGAAAGTGATAGCACATTCTATTATAATTGAATATTTTATGTATGTGTGTATGTGAGCATGTATGTATAACATTCAAGTCTTTTCCAACTTCTTTTCTTGCATTTGAATTAAAATATACATTTTTATTTTCATGTATTACTTTAATTTAAACCATTTGTATAATTTTCCATATTAAAACCAAATTGGACAGTTTACAATCCAATCCTGAAAGCAACATCTACAGCTAAAAACAAAAAGCAATAAGACCAAAAGCAGAAAACCTAGTGCCACAGCCACACATTCCTGATGCAACCAATATGTATTCATCCAGCTCTGAACTCACCCTGTCCCAGTGCCTGGGGAAAAACCTAGGACTTGAGCTCTCTCCAGAAGGTTAAAAGGGTGTGTGTGTGGGGGGGGGAAGATGATGTTTCCCCAGGGGAATAGCATTTTATAGGGCAGATGACAATGTTTAAGAGAAGGGACCTAGAGCACGCCTAACCTATTTACTCCTGTGTGACAGGCAGATACTCTCAGAGAGAGATGGTCTTATTTAATGTTCACTATAAAGGTTATAACCAGCACCCTAAATTGAATTCAAAAGGAAACTGAGAACCAATGCAGCTTTATAACAGGGGGAAACCTAGGAGCACCCAACAGTCCATGTATTACTGCATTCTTGACCAGTTGTAACTCTTGAGTGGTCTTGAAGGGCAACCCCATGTAGAGCAGATTATGGTACTCCAAATGGGAAATGAGCAACAGTGAGCAAGGCTTCCTGGTCCACAAAATGGTCCACAAAATGAATCAGTGCAAAGGCCCTAGCCACAGCTGAGACATTATCATTGAGCAGTAGTTGTAAGTGTGGGAGGACTCCCAAACTGCACACCAGCTCTGCCTGGGGAAGTGCCACCCCATCCAGAGTTAAAGATGGCATGGGGACTCTTATGAACCAAAATCCCAAAGGTACTTCATCTTGCTAGTGTTGAATCAAAGTTGGTTCCTCCCCCTCACAGCTTCCTGGCACTCTGTCAGCATTTATGAACAAGTCCCAAAACTACAAATCTTGCAGCACCACAGCAGTTGTTTGTAAGGGCAAACAACTGCATGTTGCAGATCGAAATGGAATTTCCAAGAGGTGGATTTGCCCCTCAGAAGCTCCATTTTGGCCGGCAATATGCCAGGTAAGGCCTGCAGAGGGCCTCAGACAGCTGAGACCCTGAAGAGGAGACTGCTTGCTAGATCTTCACAAGGTAAGTGACCCAGCGCGGATGGGAGGGAAAGCAATTGTGAGGAGCATGAGGTATTTGAGAGGGTTGGGACACCTTGGGTGGTCTTAGGCAGGCCACCTGTTCCATCACTAGGTCCCCCATTGCCTTCCTCATCCTGAAATACCTCATGTGCACTTAATGAACTTCACATTCGATTAGCAAATGCATGGGTGAAAGGAGGGAATGATCCTGTTCAAGGTACAAGATTCACTCCCACGAATCCTAGGGTTATGAATGGAATGGGCAGGCTCCATTACATTTGTAACTCAAAGACTACCTGTATTGTGACATGGGAGAAAAGAAAATAAATTACTAAAAATAAAATGTAAAACATGTCTTTTTAAGGGTGTCTTAAAGCAGAAATTCAAATACCAGGCAAAGTACTGGAGAAAATTATAAATTACAAATTATAAAGACTTGCAAATAGAAATAGAATGACTGTCACAAAAGAAAGCAAAGATGGTACCAATAGTAATAGGTGTCTTGGGTGCAATCCCAAAACATATGGAGCAACAGTTGAGTACCACTGGCATTGACAAAATCATTATCCATCAATTGTAAAAGGCTTTACTTGGAAGAGCTTACATCCTGTAATGATACCTTTAGCACCATCAAACAAAAACATTTGTGTATCCCAGGTCTTTGGGAAGGACTCAACAGGTAGATAAAAATGCCAAATCCAGTCTAAACATCTGGCTGATTATGTGACCAATTGTAATAATATATTGGAAATAACTATAACGCTGCAGAGAACAAGAATGAGACTTTTCTTCATTTTGCTGTTTATTTGAATATTCCTACTGAAGTTAATAATGGGTAAGTCTTAGTGTACTAAATCATTTTATACTGATTACTAGATAGTAAATGTTATGTACTGAAGATAACTGCTAGTTGAAGGTTTCATCCTGGTTATCTGTTGGAGCAGGGAAATACTCTCTCCTGATTGGTTGTTGGCTGATTAGTCCTTATAAAGGAAACTGCATCAGCCAGGGAGTTTTTAAGTTGCCTCACAAGCAGTAGTAAATAAAGAGCTATTAGAGATAACTCTGGCCTCTCTTCATTCTTCGCCCAGAACTTACACTGGAGATGAAGGTGGGATGAATGGAACTGAGGCTGCAAAGAGCTGATTACTGTGAGCTGATTCACTCAGAGCTGAATCATCGGAGCTAATCTACAATTGCTGCCACAGATGCCTAAACCCAGATTGCCCGTTCCCTGGAAAATGGCTGCATTACTATCATTTGCTCCATACAACCCAGCCTCTGAGACATGGGATTCCTAGCTTGCTCATTTTGACTGCTTCCTTGAAGCAAATGATTTTGCTGAGATCACTGATAACAGGAAGAGGGCACTTTTCCTAAACTTCTGTGGCCCAGAGATTTTTGAGATGGCCAGGGCTCTCTTTGCTTCATTGGCCATTCAGTCTGTGCCAAGGGAGGTGCTGCAGGGCAAGCTATGGATCCATTATGCGCCCAAACCTTCGCGAATCGCATGTCAGCACGCTTTCCATCATCAGAATCAGACTGAAGGTGAATCTACCAACAAGTGCATTGCGACCTTTTCGAAGGCAGCCCTGTATTGTGAGTTCAGGGACTTAGATGATGCTCTGTTGGACAGAGTGACCTGCGGTGTGAGGGATTCCAAGCTTCAGCGAAGTCTCCTTGCAAAAACAGACCTCACCCTGCAGATGGCACTCGATGAGGAACAAGCAGCCGAAGTGTCTAATCAGTCAATGGCTGAGATTCAAAAATCAAACAGCCCACTAGTATCACGGACACCAGTCACTGTGCATCACAGAGATGTTAGCCATGGTGAATCAGCAGATGAAGACAATGATGTTCATCGCCTCAAATCCTCCAAGGGGAGAAATGTGGCCATAGCAAAGAGGCAACCAGCATGTGTTGGTTGTGGTGGTAATCACCTGCCAAGGACTTGTAAATGTCAAGAATGCCATCTGCTAAAGATGTGAAAAGAAAGGACATTTGGCCAGGGTTTGTCGTGCAAACCAACCGATAGCTACCACTGCGAGCCTAGAAAATTGCCCCAAAAGAATGCAGAAAAGACAAGAGAGTTATGGAGAGGACTGTTTTACCATCTCCAGAAGCACCTTTCGGCAGAAACAGTAATTGGTCAAGCTAGTCTCTCCTCCTGCAAGAAGGTCCATGACACCATCTTGATTGAGGGGGTCCCCTGCCCATATGGAAGTGGATACGGTGTCATCAATGACCATCATCTCTTGGAGTACATTAAGGATATAGGTGCCCAAAATCGCAAAAAAACAGTTGAATTTCCACCATATTCATCTCCAAGACTGCCAAGGGAACAGTATCCCTGTTGTTGGCATTGGCACTTTTAGAGTATCTTTTAAGGACCTTTCAGGCCCACTGTGACTGCTCGTAGTGGATGGCTCCCTACTGAGTCTCCTAGGACTGGACTGGTTCTCCTCCCTGGGTCTGGAAATCACTGGTATCAACTCTATCAGTGACTCTGATATCGAGGCCTTAATCTGTGATTTTGCAGACATCTTTGACGGAAACCTGGGCAGGTACATGGGCACACCCATCTCATTCAACCTTGACACCCAGGTTGATCTGATCTGAATGAAGTTGTGAAGAGTACCGTTTGCCTTGCATGCAAAGGTTGATGAGCAACTTGACAAGCTCTTTAGCCAAGGAATCCTGGAACCTGTTGACCATGCAAAATGGGAGACTCCAATTGTGACCCCTGTGAAGCCGGACAGTTCTGTCTACATTTATGCAGACTATAAATGTACACTAAATAAAGCACTACAGCAAAATGCATACCCGATGCTCATGGTCCAACATCTACTGCACTCTTTGGGTGGGGGTAAGGTCTTCGCTAAACTGGACCTTGCCCAAGCCTATCAACAGCTACCAGTTGATGACACCACAGCGGAGGCTCAGATGATTGTAAAACATCGAGGAGATTTTAGATGTTGCCGGCTACAATTTGGGGTGAGCGTAGCACTGGGATTCTTCCAGAGCCTGATGGAGTATCTCCTGCAAGGCATCCTAGGTGTCATCCCCTATTTCGAGTGATGTCCTAGTGTCAGCGGCCAACAATGCTGAACTCCTCGACTGTCTGTGAGTGGTATTCACCCGTTTCCAGGAAGTGGGCCTCAAGGTTAAAAAAGAAAAGTGCATGATCACTGTTCTACAGGTAAAGTTCCTTGGCTACTTTATGGATGCCTCAGGGTTATACCCTACACAGGCAAAGGACCAAGCCATCCAGGAAGCCCCCACACTCAAGGACAAGACTGAACTCCAGGCATTCTTGGTGCTTTTAAACTTCTATAGCATTTTCTTGCCACACAAAGCATTCGTAGCTGAGCCTCTCCATCATTTGCTTGACAAGAAGATACTTCGGTCATGGGGCCGAAAAGCAGCTGCTGCTTTCGCCACTGTCAAGGAGCTGCTATCTTCAAATAGCATCCTGGTGCAGTACAACAAGAATCTTCCCTTGGTTCTCACCTGCGATGCCTTTCCATTCGGCTATTGACTGAGAATTGGAGAAATTGCTAGTTGAAGGGATTATCCTGGTTATCTGTTGGGAGTGGTGAAATACTCTCCCCTGATTGATTGTTGGCTGATTAGTCCCTATAAAGGAAACTGCATCAGCCAGGGAGTTTTTAAGTTGCCTCACAGGCAGTAGTAAATAAAGATCTGTTAGAGATAACTCTGGCCTCTCTCCATTCTTCGTCCAGAACTGAACAGTAAATACTGTTAGGTAAAATTCAACTTACATTCTATACATCACTGCATAGGATCACTCATCTTAAGTTAGTCTATTAATGCAACATCTCTCATTTTTTTGCCACTAAACTGCATCTCCATTAAGGAGGACTTCCAGTACATGTTCCATAATCTTCCCTAGTTTGGTTTTATTTGTTTATTTTCTTGGCTGAATAGAAAGCACTTCCTTGATTTCTTTTGGTAGCTTCCCAGCTCAAAATGAATTGTATTCCATGTATCTCGCAAAAGACATGCAAAAGCTTAAAGCCTCTTATTCCCTTGCACTATGATTGAATGATCTTCTCTTTCCTCTCACCTTTTCTAGCACTGGAGCTTTTTTTAGGGAGCTGGGTCTTTCCATGATATGTCAAAAGTTAGATAATTTCAGCCTAGTTATTTGTGTCTCATGTGAGAACTCTGGGTTTATTTAATGACCATTGGTTTGGTTAGAGTGCTGTATTGCAGGCCACTTCTGCTGACTATCGGCTGCCAGTTCAAATCCCACTAGGCTCAAGGTTGACTCAGCCTTCCAACCTTCCGAGGTGGGTAAAATGAGGATCCAGATTGTTTGGGGCAATATGCTGACTCTGTAAAAAACGCTTAGATAGGGCTGTAAAGCACTATAAAGTGGTATATAAGTCTAAGTGCTATTGCTATTGCTATTTTCAGGATTCTTTCCAAATACCAAAGTTGAAAGGCATCAATATTGTTCCTTTACTGCTTCTTGTATAATCCAGCTTTCACTTCCATGGAGTATCACAAGGAATATATTCTAGAATACAAATGCTAGGATATCAGTCTATAAAGTTGCAGTCCCCAACAAAAGGAATAGGCAATGATTTCCTGTTCAGGAGACAGCCAAAGTCCTAGCAGTATTCTAAATGCAAAATTAAATCTAGCATGCATGATACTACTTTTCCAGCAGTTAGAGCCATAAGTTTTAATGGTGCAGAAAACCTAATAACCTTTGATACAATGATCAGAGATTTTCCAAACCAAATAATTGTCTTTCTCAATAATCTGATATAAAATATATCAATAGTTTCCCCCTAATTTAACATATATAAAATATAATATACAACAATATATTAACCGGCCTTATCTGTGACCATATTTATTGCCTTGAGTTAAATTCTGTGAAAAAATTGTAGCATTTAACAGGTAGAGACATGATGGATATTAAGATTTAAGTTGTTACCTAAACAGGTTAATTTTTAGAACTAATCGAATGATGAAATTTAAAAAGCCTCATTTTTTCTTTTGTACTATATTTGCAAAAGGATACAACTCTACTAGTCACAAGTATATGGTTTGCAGTATATGATTTTATGCTTGTGCTTCTAATTTCCTAATTTTGTGTGTAGTTCATAAATTGCAACAGAATGGAACCCTGATACAGTGAAGAATTGTGGTGTTACAGCAATACATGTAAATTAAGCATCTGGTTATAGTTGTAATCCAAAATGTTTTAGTGGAAACTTACCTTCTCCAATGTGTGAATTCTCCATAATATTTTATTTTAAAAGTCCTCAGTATACAATAGCATATGTTTTGATTTTTGAGATAATCTCTATCAAGAACAATGAAATCCATAAAAACTACCAGAACAATAATACAAAGTGGCAAGTGTATGCAAGAGCTGTCAGATGATGACTCGTTGTGAAAAGGAGGGACCATAGAAATAAGTCTGCCTTGATTCTGTTTGGTGTAAGATGGTGCACATGGAAGTTCTGTCATGCTTTCTCCAGCCAGCATCAGAGCTAAAATCCATACATCTTAAAGTCATCAAGGTTGAAAAACCCTGCTCTGTAAAGTACATATCTTACTTGGCCTACCTTGAACTGCTGACAGAGACTAATGGTAAATACCAATCCTTGATTTAATATTTCAGGAATAGTTAAAGAAAAACAAAAAATCAAGTGACTTTTCATCTATACTTGTCGTGGGAGGACATTGGAAAGAATGCAAGAGTGGATTGTGAAGATAGTATATGTGATATTGGACAGAATTATTAATCATGAGAGCACCTGGAAAATTGAGTAGATTGACCTTTGAAGTCTTCTAGGCCAACCCCCTTCTCAGACAGGAAACCCTATACCAGTTCAGACAAATTGTTATCCAATCTCTTTTTAAAAACTTCCAGTGTTGGAGCATTCAATACTTCTGGAGACAAGTTGTTCCACTGATTATTTGTTCTAAGTGTCATGAAATTTCTCCTTAGTTCTAGGTTGCTTCTTTCCTTGATTAGTTTCCATCCATTGCTTCTTGTCCTGCCTTCAGGTCTTTGGAGAATAGATTGACACCTCTTCTTTGTGGTATTGGATATTGAAATATTGGAACACACTATCATGCTATCCCTAGTTATTATTTTCATTAAACTAGATATGCCCAATTCCAACAACCGTTCTTTATATATTTTAGCCTCCAGTTCCCTAAGCATCCTTTCTTGTTTTCTCAAACATTTCTTGTTCAATTTGTCCATATTATCAGACCAATAGGAAAAAAAAAGTTTGGTCATTGTGACATAGTTTGTGATGTAACAAATACGCAATTTTCATCTACCCAAAAAATCCTCATTGGTAAAACCCATTGTGATGTCATTATTCCTTCCTAAGTGATCAAAAAGAAATTTTCAGAACTCCGGGACAAAATAAGCCCTAAGGTAGCAAACAAGAAACAAGAATAAGATAGTAGCAGAAAAAAGGGAAAAGGAGGGAAAGGATAATATATATTTTTAAAAGATTATGACTGGCAGACCCTGTGCATGTTGCATGACTTGTCCTTGCTGCCCAGGGTGTAACTGCTGTAAGAAATGTCTGAAAATATGCGGTCCAAAACAAGCCAGCCCATGGTGGAAGTTTATGTTTACAGATGAACGGAACTGTGATTGTTGCTACTGCCCACATGATGATGACACCACCTGCCAGTGCTTTCACTGTGCTTGCTCAGAAAGCCCCAATTGTCGTTGGTGCTGCTGTTCCTGTGCTAATAATAGAAATTGCAAGTGCTTATGCTGTACTGAGGAGAATAATGAATGTCAGTGCTATGAAAGTAGGTGTTGCACTTTTCCGTATTTGCCATACAGACGTGGAGCTAAATTACGAAAAAGGTAAGAGCAGTCAAACATTGCTTCTTTGGGGAATCTTCCTCAAAATACTTTGATTCATCACCCTGACTAATGTGTGTGTCTGTGTATGTGTGTGTATGTATAACTGGAACTCTTAAAGATCAAATGTGGAATTATTATTAGGCTAGTTCAGACCATAAAGCAGCAAGTTTCTTCAAAATATCAAATTCTACCACATTAGATTATGAGAATTCTGCAATTTCTCTTAGAATATTCCCTTGTGAATTTTTAGCCAAACATATCCTAAAGTGGTTTGTAAATATTAAAAAGTACGGCAATTGCTATCCTTAAGCATACCACTTAAAAGGTTGTAAATTGCAGGTGGAAGATGTAAAATGCAAATTTTTAAAAATCTACTAGGTGAAGGAGTAAACAAAAAGTTAAATCCTAACCGAATAGAAATACTAATTGTTCTCTTCTTCTCGAAAGGAACAACAATGGAACCTAAACCTATTATTCACAACATTTTAAATGCAATTGCAGTATAAAAATAAATAAATAAACTATTTAACAAATAAAAATAATTAACTATTAAAAAGAGATGCACATCCATGTAACACACAATGTGAAGAAATGAAAAGCAGTTTAGCTTTCTGTTTGGATATCTCTTTCCAATTCATATAATATTTTTATGTTATGGTACCGTACTCTGATCATTTACCATTATCTACAAATTTTTTGCAAAGATTTGAAAAACTCAAAATCTAAAAAGGCTTGAGAGTGCCCAGAAATGAAACAAGCCATTAAAATGAAGGTGGGAGATTTGTGGCCCTTCAGATATTGCTCAATTATTAATACCTTAGGTAACACAGCTAATGGGAGGGATGCTGGGAATTGCAATTCTGAAAATATGCTTTTGCATTCTAAATCTATTTCAACAGAAAGAGTTAACAGGGTAGGAAGTACTTCAATCTCACATCATCAATTTTGTATCATATTGGTTTTTCTCAAAGCTACTAACACTGTTTGTGGACTGTGGCTGGGTCAGATGCAAGAGGGGGAGAGTTGGTGAGGAGTTTTAAAAAGTGCTGCAACAGGTACCAAGTCAATGTCAATAGTTATTGCTGGAATTTCTCCTGAGAGTATGTGTTCTGACCCAGGCTTAGCAGAACCAATAAAGAGACTCCTTGTCCCAAAAACCCCCTCTTTATTTAGTTACTGTGAATTCATGACATTCACATGCAGAAAAGTCCCAGCAATAATCCTCCCAAGGGTTAATTGCAAGAACAGACCTTATCAGTCCTTGGATAGTTGCCAGGATGAGAGCTTCTAGTCGCAAAGCTGTAAATTAAATGCCTGGCAAGGTCTCTGTGAAGCACGAACTCTGATAAGCAAATATTCCAAAAGAAATATGAACTAATTATCTCCTGCAACCACCACGCCCCTTTTTCTTCTATTTATTCCCTAGGGAGGGGCCATTCAGCGTCCACATGTGCCTTTCCCTCCAAGCTGGCCCGTGTTCCTTAATTATTCTGCTCTCCTGACAGCTCTGTGCATAAGCGCATCTGGAACAGGCTCCAGCCATTCCTCCTCCCCATTTATCTCTGACTCCATAGGCAGCTGGGAAATGTTGGATGGCCCCAGTCCCATATCTGCCTCCGATGCAGGGCACCCATCAGAGCCTTCCCCAGACTCCAGGACTGACCCAAGTTCCTCCCCATCCTCCTCACTGTCTGAGTCTGCTGCCAGCTCTGCTGGCAGCTGGCAGGCCACAACAGTATGCATCTTCCATATGGCTAATCCGTATGGGTAATCTTTGTCAAGGAGCATGAATGCTCAGCAGTTAGAATCTTTAAGCTTAACAGCTGGAAAGCTGACATCCCAGGTTTCATACCTGAGCGCCACGCAATGGGGTAACATCCTGTTGCTGCTCCAGCTCCTGTCCACCTAGCAGTTCAAAAATATGCAAATGTGAGTAGATTAATAGGTATCACTTCAGTGGGAAGTTAACAGCATTCTATGCACCTTTGGTTTATAGCCATGCTGGCTACATGACCACAGAAAATGTCTTCTGACAACACTGGCTCCCTCGGCCCAAAACCGGGATGACCACTGTGCTTTAGAATTGGTTACAACTGGACAGGGAAACCTTTACTTAATCTTTGCCAGGGATATGCAATTCATTTCCAGGAATGACATGGAATCTTTTTTGTTATATGTAACAAAAGCCATGGGTTGTTTAAAAAACAAACAAACTTATATTTCCTAGGACACCAAAAGAAATGCACTTGCATGCAAATCTGTCATAGTACTAATTACCAAAATGCCCTTCCCTGCATTCCAGCCTTTAAAATTTCAATGTCTCGTTTATCTATAAACAATACAGAAACAGTATAACCTAATATTCATTGCATTTTATGGCCCCAGTGCACTCATTAGCGGTCTGATAGTAAATAATTACAAATACTAAACATTTTTTAGAGGCAAAAGAATCAATAATACATAAAATGTATACATTG
>JANHFL010010421.1:222726-236242 GCA_032468155.1 Oxyrhabdium leporinum
TTCAACACTCTCACCACTGCGCCACCTAGGCTCATTTATATATATATATATATACACACACACACACACACACACATACACACACACACACACACAAACACACACACATACATACATGCATATATGCTGTATATATATTGGTATAATATGTACCTTTAAGTAATTTTTATATGAAGGCAAAAAAACGAAAGGTCCACCACTACGCTAGCTGCATATACTCATCTCAGTCTGTTGATCCCATGATGAAGTAGTCCCTCATAGTTAAAATCAGGCTGCTGCATGGTAGCAGAGGTTCGGGTGAACCTCTTGCTCTGAGCTCTGGCTGGGCCCGTCCACCCGCCCTTGCCCTAAGCTATCGCTAAATAATTCACCTTTGCGCTGCCCACGCTGCTCAGATGAGCTCAACGCCGCCCCTGTTGTATTCATCGGAGCTGTTTTCATCATCAGCTGCCACCCTGTAGCTTTGCATGAGCCCCAAAGCAGCGTGTGGGAGTGAAGTGAGGGCACACACGAATGTGCATGTGCGACCAGCGAACTTCTTGCTAAAGCAAGAGCAGATCGCCTCTGAATAAAATGATATTATTTTACAGAAGTCTTTTTGCTGAATTTCCTGAGTTACTAAATATTCTCAATAAGAAAAATTCAAAGAAGTGTCCTAGAAAAGCTGCCAGACTATCATCATTACGAGTTACGTAATCAGGGATGATTAGGAGGATAGTTTACAGAGGTAATAGATAGGAAAAGAAATGTGGACATGTGGTTTTTAATTAGGTGTAAACCAAAAAGGAAATGTTGAAGCAGATGTCATTTGATTCATGGTATCATCCAAACAGTATAATTATTATTTTAAGTTTGATCATTATAAACATTAGTGGCATCTTTGGACATAACTCAGAGGTTTCTGTGTTGGTTTATTTTCAGACTCAGAAGCCGAGGGGCAAGTGATACATCTATCATTACATTGGATAAAGAACCTTCTGGACATGCTTTTATTGACCAGCTTGTATGTCCATTGTGCCAACGAATGTTTCTCCGCCCATTTATGTTGCCTTGTAATCACTGCATTTGTGATAAATGTATCATGCAGAGCAGACTGAATTCTGAAATTACAGAGAGTTTCTACATCATCACATGCCCAATCTGCAACAAAGCACATTGCCTACCATTTTCTAAGAAAATGTATCTGAGGATTAATTATTTAAGAGCGAGATTGGCTCGAAAGTATATGCGCCGATACGGTTTCCTAAGATGGAGGTTTGACAAAAGCTACGTCCCAATCTATTGCCAGATTTGCGATGAGCACAAGGCAGACAAGAGATGTTTGACATGTCAGCTGAACTACTGTAATTTTTGCCTGAGGAATTATCACCAAGATATTTCTTCCTTAAATCATTCCTACGTTAAAATTACTGATGACATCTGGGAAGACAAAAACTGCTTAATCCATGGTGAAACAGTACTTTCCAAATACTGCCTTGAAGATCACGAACTACTATGTGAATATTGTGCTGAAGCTCAACATAACGATCACAACAAAGTTTCTTTATCAGTAGCATGTACGAAAATGTCTGCTATGTTATTTACGACTATTGCAAAGTTTAAAAAAGGTTCCTATTTAAATTATTTTCTTCCTGCTTGAAATTTTTTTAGTTGCTATATTATATCTAATCAATGTAAACGCTAAACCCATCAGAGATTTGTCTAAGGTTAAAAGTTTCCTGAGATCCTAAATAAGTGGATTTTGATCAAGGGAGAATAAACTGTCTAGCTCAGTGGTTCTCAACCTCTGGTCCGTCCACTCCTGGGGTGGGCAGCGCAATGCCATCACAGCAGGTCCATGAAGGCTTGAAAAAAGGTTATGATCTAAATCTTGAGTTGAGTCTTGGTGGTTTGTGGCCATGGTCTTTGACCACAAAAAGTATTTAAAGGAGACTGTGGTGATAAAAAATGTGAGAACCACTAGTCTAGCTTATAACTTTCTAGTGGTCCCTTGCAATATCTGGCTTTAGCAACATAGTCTCAAAGCCTAGCCCATTCCCTAGTACCCTTTCCAGATTATTAGGCATATGGCAGGTTCAGCTGTTTTGATGATCACAGCATTAGGCTCGACTACTAAGGCAGTCAGACATTATAGAGCCATGGAATTAAATGTGTACAATTTCATTTAATTACAGTTTAAGGTAAACCAAGTAGACATGTTTCTGTGTTAATTTGTGTTCAGCCACACATGAGCTGGACAAAATTCTGGTATAATTATTACTTTTTCAAAGTGTATAAATGCTGCTGTGAATAACAAATTGATGCAATGTTGCTATATAGAATTAAAATTATTTAAGATAAGATGCTGTTTGTTTTTTACCCCATCCCTATGGAGTGGGATTCAAAGATGACCTTTGAGATTTACTGGCAAATAATGGTTTTAGGAACAAAAATGGCCTGTTGAATTTCTCCAAGTCACTTGAAACTGAGGGAAAAAATATCCAACATTTTCTGGGGAATTGGGCTCACTACTTAGTAATGACAAATACATAGTTCTTGCTTTTTCTAACAAATAGAAATGTTCTCACAGGAAATGGAGGTAAGCAGCAAATTGCAAAGCAACTTGTTCTAGAATAAGGAAAAGAATTGCTAAAGAAACTTATTTTCAGAAAAATATGTATTCATAACAGTTTTCTTAATTACTGATCAATACAAATCTTAATCTGAAACTTGGTTTTTTTTTTCTCAACTTTCTGTAACCTGGAGTGGAAACACTCTCATCTCCAAAATTGGTTGGCCTGTGTTAAATGTAGTATTAATCAATTTTCTATCTTGTGAAAATTGTGATCATTATCTTGATTCTTCTGTTGCAGTCCGTTATGTAATCGATAATGACCTAATGGAAGTCCTTGTATTAAAAAGCAATTTTAAAACTTACAAAGAAACCAAAAGGAGAGAGATCAGGAATGGTTTTATGAGGTTACGGATGATCATTCAGGAGCGCGAAAAAGAACTGATGGAGGCAGTAGAAAACCTTGAATTTCAGAAACAAAAGGCACTTTATGAATTTGCAAACCATGCAACAAGGAAAATTGATCAAATGGACAGCCTCATGCAATATTCTAAGGAAGCTTTAAAAGAACAAAGCCCTATTGCATTCCTGCAATCTGCCTGGAGCTTAATAAAGGAAGTAGAAGATACAATTGCAAGTCTTTATCAGCCCAACCCATACCTTAAGGAAGATCCAATAAAGCATCTTAAAGTTAACTTTGAGGCACTTGCTGAAAACCTAGTAAGCATTTTTCCGTCAATCCACAATAAATTACGATATGAACAAATGAACAAAAGTCCTTATCCTTGTGGTTCTGATGTCATGATTCCAAGAACTGTTTCAAGTGCACACATTTCAAATCCACTAGGACTGAACAGAAGTTTCTCCTTATCATCATTTCATTCACTGGCTGATCAAACCTTTATAAGCAATGACCTGCATATTAGACCAAAATCATCACCACCAATAGAGCTGAAAGGGAATCAACTGTATTCTATTTGGAATGTCTCATCAGATACTTCCAAAGATATAAGAAACTATCCAAACTATGGACCCAGTTACAATCCAGATGTACAGGAGGAATCTTCTTCAGCTCCTGGTCTGGTTGTTATTTACCAAACTCTTGTCTACCCAACTATTGCTAAGGTATGAATTCTTGTAAAATGTTTTTTTATTCTCCGACCTTGCCCTCATTATGAACATTCACATTTTTGTAAATTCAAATAGTACTGGATAACAGAAATGTACAGTTAATGGAATTATCACTTCATCAGTTCTGCATGTAATTGTATACTTTTTGTTCCAAATAATTTCCAAGTGATTTCTTTAAAAGGTGTCTGGAAAATTTGCAGTTTCTTCTGTATGGACTTTTATGTACTTTCCTATGTAACTGAAGAATAATTTCAAATATCTTTCTTGTGGCTTTGCACCATTGATCAACATATGAATGAAATCATATTGTTGAATTTTGCACCCAAACTTATTATATCATCAATGAAAAGCTTTTTTCACAAATGGCCATAGGCTAGCATACTATAAAAGTCCTCCTTTTTTCTTTATTAAGAACCTTGGCCTTTGATCTGATGATACTATTTTTAAATTTCAGATTCTTTCCAATGACATCACTCATCTACAATTTAAAATAAGAGTCTTGATCTGACTGATATTAAAGAAACAGGATGGGTAAACTAGAGTAGATTTTATATGTCTGCCTGCATGGTTTTCCATCCAGATTATAAGACGGCTATAAAATGCTGTGAAATTGAAATTTTAGTCTTGTTTTCCTACCACCACCCCCTTCATCTAAATCTGTTGGCTGTTACTTGCTGATGTTAAGAGGATTTTGTCTGAGATTAAAATTGGTGCTATTTGAAATAATATTTGTTTTTAAAAATATCTTTGGCAATATGTTTATTTTGATAGTTGATAGCTAGTAGTTAGTAGCTGATAGATTCTATGCAGATTTTTTTCCATATTTCTATAACTTTTTTACTTCTCTCTATATTTTATAATTATTTTATTGCTACCTGTTAATACAATCCCAGATATTTCATTGAGTCTTTTGTGATCTAGCAACCAGACTTCTTCTACACAAAATTTTCCCCTTGAATTATGTATTTTTATTATATCTTTGCTACTTTAATTTTGTATCCATAAAATTCATCAAACTTCTAATTGTTTTTACTGGCCGTCTTATTGAAATCAGCTATTGTATCGTTCCACTGACTGAGCACTTGTTTTGTCTGATTTTATTCCTCTTTACTTTCTACTTCTGATCATAGCTGTCAAAAAAAAAAGCTGACCTATAAAGTGAAATTTTATTGATAGCTTTTGAAAAAAAACTGAGTTAACTTAATTTTTACTTAATTTTGCGTGTTAATTGTTTCTATATCATTCTAATTTTACTTTTTTCTATTATTATTATTATTATTATTATTACTATACTTTTGTCCTTTGTAGGTTGAATGAGTATCTTTATTTTGATCATTCATCAAAATAATATATCACTCAGGGATAATATTACAGCCATCATGTTATGATATTGGTCAAATCTAGATAGTAAGAGAAATGACAAAAACTTAAATCACTAGTATAAATTATTAAATTGGGACATCAATACCATTAAAATAGTAAGAGAAGGATTATAAAGACAATACAATATATCTTATTGATTTATCAGTTGACAAATCATATCAGAGCATGAGTATCAGCCAAAGTAAAATACAATAAAATGAATTAAGATAAGATACAGTGAAATGAGATAAAACAAACTACAGAGAGATGAAACAAAATAAAAATTCTACTATGACAGTAGAAAAGGTGAGATAAAGAAAAAATAAAAGGATAATATAAAACCATCTAAGATAAAATATAATGCAAGAATGTATAATAAGATTGATATTAAATTTCAAAGAAGGTGTATTTAGGTGAATCCATGATATGTGTTCTCTGTTGGGCAGCCCTGACTACAAATTTCCACAGAGATACTGTGGAAAGTTAGAGGGAAGAGGGGCAATCAGAAGAAGATGAATATTCCTCTAGAGCTAGTAGTAAAGGAAGACATGGGTTATGGGTTATCTGGCTATCATGCTATAAGGACGGTGTTGTGCTTTAAAAGGAACTTTCCTGTGCTTGCTCTGCAAATCTGCAGTGAGATGTACACGGAACTAAACCAGGGCCCTCCAAACTTGACAACTTTAAGACTTGTGAACTTCAGCTCCCAGAATTCTTCAGCCAGGCATGAGTTGAAGTTCACAAGTCTTGAAGTTGCCAAGTTTGGAGATCCATGAACTAGGCTAAAGTTAGAGCCTGTCTAAATTTGAGAACTGAGATGTGTTACAGATTAGAATCTCAAATGTGGTTATTTATAAATATACTCTGTGAGAGAACAGCAGCTTCTAACTGATGTTCTATGTCTTAAATATTTTCTTTTAAATTAGTTTAACTCAATCTGACTTCTGTGGCAAGATAGCATAGTGTGCTTCTATGCTGATGATACCCAATTATACAACTCTATAATGCATGGAAAGTTAATGCTCAATGCTCTTTAGGTGTTGGCTCAGTGCCTGGAGGCTATAAGAACCTGGATAAGGAGAACCCAGCTGCAACTCAACCCTAACAAGACAGATGACTTTTGTCCCCCTCACCACCCCCCTCTGCAATGGTCAGAAAAGTTGATATCCCTGACTCAGATTTGCCATGTAACTGTGTTCCTATAGCTTCCTGACAATGACATTTTTGCTTCCCATTGCAAGTGATGAATTTATTCATCCTTATTCCAGTAAGAAGAAACTCTTTTAAAAGATATTTTAAGACCAAGTTGAATTTTTGAATAACAAAATAGAAGAGTTTTAAAAATACAAATGTACTGAAAGTTCTGGTTATTGTAATTACCGGTATTAAAGACCATATACTTTCCTTCTTTATTTTATTTGAGTCATGTGGGAGAAGTAGATCTAAAACCAGTGTACATGGTTGAGAGATAAAACTAGAGCCCACCTGAAATGTTCTGCTTCTTTTATGACAGTAGAAAACATAGTGTAGCCTTTCTAAATGAATCCCATCATATGAGTTGAACTTAATTCCCTGTTATCGTGTTATGGAACTTCAAATAGTTTTTAGAAGGTGGAAGATTATTAGGTTTAAAATCCATGGGACTGGTACTAAATTGCTACTCAGAATTACAAATGCCTGTATTGTGGACATTAAACATATATAATTAAATTGAGGTTGTGGGTGGCAGGCTTCTGGGTTTTTTATTCTACATATACTTATAACTCAAATAATGAAATGCTAGATGCCTTACTTACTAGTTTGCTAAAGAAACATAAAAGTATTTTCAGTGCACTTCTTTCCTTGCACTCCACAGCTTTATTGGACCTGTCCAACAGAAGAAGTAGATAGCTTTGAAGTTGCTTATTATGAACTACTTGATGAAGAGGCAGCTGAAAGTTTAATCCAGCCACAACTCATAGGAGTACTTACTGGAGTTGTACAACAGAATCTGGAAATACATAATCTGTCCCCTAACACAGAGTATCTCTTTAAAGTTCGAGCTATCAATGAGAATGGCCCAGGAGAATGGAGTGAAGTCTGTAAGGTACAATCATGTGTATTGAATTTCTGGGTAAAGCAAGCTCATATAGACAAATGAATTATCATGATTTCAGATAAATTGCTTACATTAATTCATAGATTATTCAAATGATTTGAATTTAATGGAATATAATTCAAATGCTGTTTGGATTATTTTTGTTTTGTTTTTTTTATGATTTGCTTTTATTTGTTAGTTTAGTTTAGCATTAACAATTCCATGGGTTGACATTGTTTCAAAATGTTAAATAAACATTTTTATAATATTCCATTTCATATATTAAAGAGGTAACAAGGAGAGCATTTAAAATGTTTCATAATGTGATTTTTGTATAGCATATTTATATGACTGACAGTTTTGATGTTCCATTTTTCCTCCACTGTTTTTTACTTTATAACTATTCAGATGAAAATTCCATAAAGAACACATATTAAGATTTAATTTAATACAATTGTCCTAATAAAGATTTTTTTTAAACATAGTCTGTGAGAAACAATTCATGAATTCATAATGAATAGAGCAAGCTGTCTCTTAAATCCTTAGGGTGGAGAATATTCTTCTAAAATGAACCTTGAACAGATACATTGTTTTGGAATATTTATTCACATGCCTCCAAATTTGAAAACATTCTGAGGTGTCTGTTTAGTATTTTTAATTCCCACTCCTTGCTTTGCTTGAACATTTGCCACATTATTTGATCTTTTAAAAAGTTAAAATCTTTAAAATGTATTGATTTTTAACATTTCTTCAACAACAGTATTAAATAATCCTTCATTTTTATTTGGTTGTTGTTGCTGTGCCAAAAGAAAAAAAAAGATGAAATATTGAACGTGTCCTTTCAAGGTGGTACATTCCCAATTCTACATTTTACTGGCATTACATTGAATTGATAGCTGTTTAATTATTTGTAATGAGTGGGGAAAGACTTCTACTAAACAGATGCAGGATAGAGATGGACACATATCTGCAGCCAGGAAGAGACATTAACTAATGGTTGCTTTCAAGCTGCTTTTTAATTTATTTTTATTCTTATGGTTTTCTCTACATATAATGGATAGAAATGTTTATTTGTCCAAACACTGTAACTTAGTAAGCAAAAAGAATCAATAAAGTATTTATCTGGTTGTGGAAAGAGGGGAGGAGAGCTACACACTCTAATGGAGGAACTATACTACAGTGGCACATTTCCAAAGGATGCATAGATTCTTCTCATTGAGTAAGGTTTACTTGGACATATGTTGGAAGAGAACTTTGTTAGCTTATGGGAGTCAAATATTTAATTTAATTTATCAATTTTAAGCAGTGGCTAACTGCACTTAGACTCCAGACGGCTTATAAGAAAACCAAGAATAGTCTGTGGTAGGGCCTTTTCCAACAAACAAATTTAATTTAAAAAATCATAACCTTTCATGAGCTGCAGATCATTTCATCAGAACCACAAAATGGAAAGACAGATTGGTTGTAAAGATGTAGGTTACATGTGAGTCAGAATACACCTAACTTATCAGTTAACAGTTGTGATATGTTATAAACTTGTTGAATTTTGAGGCCTTTTGAGGTTACCTGAAACTTTTTGGTGTATTTGACTTCAGCAATTTCTCATTCATTTTTTTTTTCAAAATGGTCACATTGAGGTCTATAGCAGAGCTCTTAAAGAATTTGAAATGCTCTTATATTACTTTGTCCTTGATTTGAGTCTTGATGTCAAATATGTGTCTATAAATTCTTTCTTTCACTTTTTTTCTGAACTTATCCCAGTTTTAAGCAAGCCTAAACGATATGCCTCCTCTATCCCTAATCTTCGTGATGCAGTATATGTTGCTACATGATGAAATTCCTCTGATTTTTGTAAGATTTACTCACTTGTATATATTCATGAGATTGCAGCTTTATAGAACCAGGGTTAAAAGTAGTTAAATAGGTATCTTTCTTTAAAGGAAAGTTGTAACTACATATGTAGGGTCTGTAGAGATATACAAGTTAATAAATGCTTTGTTTGATAAGACCAAATGTGCAACAGTCTCTTTCAAATAAGAGGATTTTAAAAAACTTTTTAGCAGCTAATAGCTAAAATTACAACTAAATCATGTTGACAAATGAAATCCTGCAACTGAACTATTTCAACTTTTTCTTGAAATTGAAGGCCTCATCTCAAACATCTCCATCGTCCCAAATAATTACAGGAGGAAAATATAATGGAAGATCCATCTGCTTAGGGATGTTCATCTTCATCTTTTGACAAACCTTAGTTTCATTAATAACTCCAGTGCAAAGTATATCATGATTTATTTGAACATGTTTCTTAAAAAATGTTAGTGTGTTTATTTATTTAAAAACTTACCTTACTGATTTTTTTTTGAAAAATATCTTATTTATACATGCCAATACCTGTATTCCTGCTCACTCTCTTGAGACATCTGTCATGTACCTGTGTTTCTAAAGCTGATTGACAATCATATTTCTGCTTTCCACTGTAGGTGATGACTCCAGATGTGCGTGGCAAATCCAAAGCCAGATGGGGGTTGTTGAGAAATGTGCAATCTGCTTTCCGCAGATAATCCTGAACTACAGATCTACAAATCATTTTAAGGAGAAAGCTGAAAGTAAGCTATCAGATAGAATCCCGTTCTATTATTTTCTTTTCTGCTTTTTTTTTAAATTAAATTTGTGAGCTAAGATCTAAAACATTCCTTCCAAAATAAAGAGGTCCATGAAATAAAATTTCAGCTCTTGTATTTTATTTTTTTGTCAATTTTTCACTGAAGATGGTTAAAAAATTACATTGTTTAAGAAATACATGATGAAAAATCCCTTAAATAAATTATTTGGTGTACCAAAACTTCAAAGGCACATAACAGATATGGTTTCATACAGAAATGAAGGGCTCAGTCTTTATCTTGTCAATCCAGAGTCTTGGTTTGTGTTTCATTTTAATTGGATATTGGAAATTACCTTCTAGATAAAATACTTGAGCAGTCCCTTATTATAGATTGTGCCTGAAATTTGTAAGAATTTTATACACTGTTTTCACTTCATTTACTTATCCTTTGGTCTTTAGCAGAATGCTGCTACAACACTCATTACCATCTGTACATTTTGTACATGATGGGCAGCGTATAGATGAATCTATAATAAAACGTTCAGCAACTAGTAAAAAATCAGCAATCAAGTTGAATCCAGTCCAATGTAAGAGTCCAAAAAAGCATTCATTTATTGACTTCAATTTTTCCAAGCATCAGAGTTTTGTCCGGTGACTCTTGCCTTTGTATTATGTGGCAAAGTATTTAAGCATTAGTTTCACCATTACTGCTTCTAGTGAATAGTTTGACTTTACTTTATCTAATCTAGAATATTCATTCTTCTTGTGGACCAAGGAATTCTTAGCAATTTTCTTCAGCACCATTTCTCAAAGGCGTTTTTTTTCCTGCAGTCGTTCTTATGATCCAGCTTTCACAGCCATACGTTAGAACTGGGCAAAACATGGCATTGATAATACATATCTTTGTTATCAGCTTCACGTGCCTGCATACAAGAATATTAAACCAATAGCAAACTGGGAGCCAGTGTAACTGTTTTTTCAAAACATTACTTAGCAATAACCAAATGCACTACAATGGAGCCTTGCCATCATATTAGCATCTTTTTTACCAGGCATAAGGGTGTCCTTATATATAGGACATTACATGAAGGGAGATTTGAGGATATTAATAGATGAGTTAATAAATCTGAACTATCCATATCAATTTTTTTTCCTAGTAAAGAGATGCTATTAACTGTCTCAATAAGCCACTTAGCACACATCAGAGAGTCCACATTCACCAACCCTATTGCTTTATTCTCCAAGAGTTAGTCATAAGTTAAAGGAACAGTCGAACTAATGCTTCCATTCCATGCCAGTCAACATTTATTCACTCAAGAATCCCTCATCTCCTTTTTTGGAATTAATCTAATAAATCTTTTTTTTTAAAAAAAAAGTATGTAAATGCACGAATAAATATTTTTTGAACTTTTGACCCAAGAACTATACTGGTAAATTTAAGCAAATGCAAATCTGATACAAACATTAGCATAAGGATTATGGATTCTTATGGGAATCTGCAAAATACAACTTTTGCTAGTGAAGATGACTGGATTAAAGTAATAACAAGAGAAGAATTACACTCACAAGCCTTGGGCTTCTTCTGTTGAGAACCTAGTCTATTCAGTGTATAGATCAGGAAAGGCTTTTAAAGTGGAGAAACTGATCATGTTTTATGCATCTCAATATAGATTTTTCAAACATCAGATAGTAAAAAATAAATAAATTTAGTCAATGCTAATTTTATAAAAAAATCTTCAAAATTTATTCATTAAAAAGGATGAAAAGAACTTCAGATTCTGAAAATTGGTATGAGAAAGAAAGTGGCAGATGTGTCCTTCCTTAACCCTAATCAAGCACTAATTGATGTGCTAAGAGTGGATGATCAAAAGCAGTTCTCATCATTCCATGTCAACCCATTGGGATCCCTGCCTATTAGCATAGTTTATGAATCTATCCACTGAGCTCTCAGGAATTTAAGCAGCCTCTTCCTTCTGGTTTTGTGGCATTGGTATTCAGAAGAAAACACATCTTTTCATATTAGCCTGCCTTCGCTTCAGCTGTCCCATCTCCATTCCAGCTTGCCTTTCTCCTTAAAAAAAAGTATTAAATCCCTTGCACACCATTCAGCAACTGTCTTCTGCGAGCACAGCTAAATCCCATGGTGATTGGTTGTCTGCAGCCCAATTTATTGCATTCCTTTCCTCAATAAACAGTCAAGGCAAAACATGGAACAATTTTTCTTATCTATTACCAGCCGCTCCATTTCAGTGGAGGTGGATGTGCAGCTTCATAGCTGGCGCATATGCTTTTTTTTAATGCATGTCTGAAAATGAAATTTTAGCTGTTTATAAATAAATAAAACCCACAGTAAGATATTTGCATAATTACTTTTCAAGGTAATGAGTGAGACAAGAGGCCAAAACATAGACACTAAATATCCTCCAAGCAGGCTGCACTGCTAAATAAACACACAGCTCATGTAAGCACTGAGCTGTAGGGCAGAGTTGCACATAATTTATTTAGGGAACAATGTGCAATCTATTTGAGTCAGATGCCATACCAAAGGGAACGCATGAAAGACATATAGGTAATTGAATATTAGATGGAACATTATTGTAATTCAAAAATGTTTGTCCCTGGAATCTCTCTTGCCAGCCTCATCATTAAGGAGTTTTGCATACAACAAAGGTGTTTATAGTATCGGACATCATCCAAAGATGTTCGATTATTGGCCTCGGTAAAAGGCAGGATGAAATGATCAAAGCACATTCTTTACATTGAAACAATAACTGGCATGAACTTTCTGTAAAAAAAATTCTTTTAGCCTGGACTCACTGGATTTAGTTAGCTTTCTTTCTAATTATTTATCATGACTAAATTCTTCTCTCTCCTATTTGTTTGGCTATCATTTCACTGTGATTATGAGTTCAGCTTCAATTCAGAAAAAGCAATTATATTTTACCCACTTCTCAAAAAAAAATAATACACCAGTTAAAGCTTGGATATAATTACATTTAAGGTATGAAGAGACAATTCAAAAAGTCCTAGTTTCATTCTACATTTTCTCCTGAATCCTTTTACATTCACTTTATTAAACTATGGTTGAATAAAGTGGTTAAGGCTAATATAAATTGAATATAAATGCTCATCATCTGGTAGAGAGAATGCCTACATTTCTATGCGAATATAGGAAACAACAAGATTTATATTTAGTTATTTTCTATCAAATAAAACATAACAAAATAAGGAACAAAAATATAGCAGTATTGTGTATTTTACTAAAACTTACTGTAATAAGTTTCTTTCAGCTTCTTTCAGCTTAAGGAACTGAGGCCTATGTAGATATACAGTATGTGCAGTTGCATTGTAAATTAAGGATTGGGTTGATTCAAATAACTGCATTCCTTCTACACAGGAATTCTCCATTCCTTCCGTGTTTGAGCTTCTTAAACCATCACCTGTTATATCAAAATTTGTAACCAAGGGAAAGGCAAGCAGGAGATTTGTCTTCCATCTATGATTTAACAGGCAGAAACTGTAGCATCAGAAAAGGCCTTGCAGAGTGAAATTCACTGTAGCTTGACTTTTATTTTGATTAGTATAAAATAGCTACTTAGCAGTAGGAAATCTTTTAAAGTAGAAATAATGCTGATAAAGCCAGAGACCGAATCAACTGGGGTTGCCCTCTTCTTTTCCTCTCCTCTCCCATTCTTTATCTTTCTGAGATTCCTTTCCAGGGGTGGGCTGCTGCATGGTCGCAGAGGTTCGGGCGAACCTCTTGCTCTGAGCTCTGGCTGGCCCTGCCCACCCG
>JANHFL010010422.1:0-26633 GCA_032468155.1 Oxyrhabdium leporinum
TGCCTTCGGACGTTGTGGGAGCTTCATCACTTCAGACTTTCAAGAAGAGATTGGACTGCCATCTGTCAGAAATGGTGCAGGGTTTCCTGCTTCGGCTGGGGGGTTGGACTAGATGACCTACAAGGTCCCTTCCAACTCTGTTAATCTAAATCTAAAATAGTAATGCTGTGTATTGTGAGAATATGATTGTTATCTGACCTTAATTTATTAAGTAATGAACACCATAATTAATACAAGTTGGCAACACTAGAATTCTCTGATGGAACTGTAAAGTTTGTAATGCTATTTGTAATGCTACAAAAGTTATAGTTGATGGACTTGTTAATAAGACATCCAACTAATAGGGTCCTATGGAAAGAAATGGAAAGTGGAAGAACATGCTGGTATGAAGAGCGACGTATTAAGGTTGTTTGCCTACCTCCCTAGGTTGACTTGGTTTCTCTTATAGAGTCTTTGAACATGATTGCAAGCTACTTTCTATCTTTTTTAACTATCTGCCCTTCTAGCACAGGCTGACTACTGAGATTCAGCCAGCTTTTTGGTGTCTCAGATGAAGATACTTATCCAGTCATTAATCTGATTTTATGGTCCACTGGCAGCCAAATTACAAGGAAAGAGTGGTAGCTGCACATTTATTTTAGATAACAAAAGCAAATAGTTTCATGTCTGAAGATAGACAGCTTTATTCTAAAAAAATACAAGAGAACAGTCATGATGGGCAAACAACCACGTTTGTTCAACATTTCAAGCTAGGGCAAATTTTGCATGTCTAGAAATTATGTTGTTGAGCACAAATCCCATAACTGAATACAAATATGGGGTGGGAGATGGGCATGAGTAGGAGATGCATAACTGAACACTCTAGTTTGTTCTAGTAATTAAGGCATCAGACTAAAAATCAGCAGGCTGTGAGTTCTAGTTCCACCTTAGGCATGAAAACCAGCAGGGGGACTTTGGGCACTCTCAGCTCAACTCACCTCACAGAGTTGTTGTTTAGGAATATAATTAATCTGAGTAATGTTCAAGCCAAGCCCTAACTGAATGATAGAATCATTATATGCCACAGTATGCTGACTTTGTGTGTGTGTATTTGTGTGACTGTGTACACAATCATTACATGTGTTGAATTTATGTTTTACCGACAAAGAAATAAAGGGGGATAAAACAAATTCAACACAAAAATAGTTTGTCACAAAAGCAACTGCCTGCAAAGGCTCCTGGATTGGGGCTGAAAGGCGAAAGTGGAGCAGTATGTTCCATCCAATAATTGGGTAGACCAGGTTGCCCTGATAACACTTAATAATTATACATGTTGCTTTTGATAAGAACCATTCCACGACCGTAGGTTTATTATAGTAATCTCCCCTAAGATAAATATTCTACTGTTCTAGGTGAGCAGGAACGTAGTTGTTAAATAGCTTTTTTTTAAGAAGCTAAAGAGAAAAGGGGGGAGGGGGAAATAAAGCAGGCTATCATTTTCCAAATCTTCCCACTGCCTCTGAAGGTCAGATTTCAAGTACAAATCCATTTTCGTGTTTTTGTTTCTTTGTTTTTGTTTTATATAATTTATGTTGGCTGGCATTTTAAAATTGCAGTGGAGCAATAAAAAGCCTGAGCTCAAAGTTACTATCTGCCTTTGCCAGATTTTTAAGGAGACAGGAAGATGAATGTCAAAGACTTCTGGGGAAGGTTTTGAGATACTGTTAAGAGCTACATTCATTTGTCAGTCCCAATAATTGGTCTGTATGTATAACTTACTCCTGTAATTCAGTATCATCAGCTAAAATATTTTCTGATTTCTCCCTAGAATTTCATTTAAAATCCTAAACTGATTTTTTAATTGAACTTCAAGAAGAAGACAAACTAACTGTGGTTTGTGGCCAGCATCATGTAGGATATCTTGTGATTTTTGTTAATAAATGGGCCTATTTTATAAGGATCTGGGAAGAAATAATCCAGAGTTCACCCTTAAACTACAAATATTCCCTTCTATCGACATATACAATAGAAATAAATAAAATATATTAGATTGCATCCAGAGAGATTTAGTTATACTCATAAATCCATCAAAATCACAAATTAGAGAAGAATAGTTTAAGATAAAATTGGACAATATGTTGTTTCTGAGTGTTTTGAAAATCTAGCTATTGTCTTACCATGTTGTGTGATCCAGCTCATTATATTAAATCATATTACAGTTTAATTGTTTGGTTTTAGTAGTTTAAATACACATCAATTGTGTTCTATTGACCTGGATATAAAGCTTTAAAAAACTTTGTTACTTTGAATAGACTTTAAATATGACTATGCTGTCATTAAACCCATATTTTAGCCACTATCTCTAGTAACTTTTAAATGTTCATTGCTAATCTTAGATGCTGACATATTTTCAGATATGATTAATGGTTTTAAGAAAGGCAAGTTCAAATGCAAGCCTTGTGTTTTTCTAATTGGAAAACTAGTTTTTGGCACCGTATCAGTAATTTATGCATGAAAAGAGTACATGTTCAGATTGATATGAAGCTCTTTAGAATCTTAATGCCCTATTTATTTATGGCAGAGGATGATATCCCACTATCTGATATCAAACCATTTACAAATAATACAGGGATTAGCCAAAACAAATAGAGATATAAAATTAAATCAAGTGCAAAGTTCTTGAGAACAGAACATATAGATTAACCATCTGCCCAGAAAAGTTGAGCAGAAACAACCATATTTCAATGACTTAAAACATTTGCATGGAAAACTCGTAATTATTCCATATGCAGCAGTGAGACCCAAGGGGAGGGAAAGGAATGGCTGTCATAATCTGTGAACCATTATAGGATCCGAGATGCTCCACTCCACAAATAACCAGATGAGGGGAACTCTGGTTGAAGTTGTGCTTAAGGGAATAGTTGGGATTGCTACTGGTATACTGCCATGGGAAAATTGCTCTCTAATTGCCTTCTAACTCCCTAGTCTCAACTTCCCTGCAGTGTGATCAGTTCTGCCTGATTAGCTCATTCTAGACAATTTATGGAACTATGGGGGTTCTAGAGAGAGCTTGGGATTTCCCCCAATGATATGGTTAGCTGATACCTTTGTCACAGCCAGGAAGGGGCAACTGGCCAAGGCCTTGGATTGTGTTACTCTACGTGGCTTCCTCAGCCTAACAAGAAACTCTAGGAGATGAAGCACCAGAGGTGATACCTGAAAGTTTGTTGGAGGAAGACTTGGAGCAAGTTTGACTGAACATGGGTAAAAGTTCAAATTAGGGAATACCTCATGGCAGTAAGAAGAGGACATTGTACTTTGTGCGGTCACCTATTTATTGGATCCAGCACCCTCCTGATTCATGAAATGAGCTAGGAGGTGACCTGTGATTAGATCCATGCTATGGCATTGGTATCTTTGAGGGAGGAATGATACCTCCTGCCTTGACTGAGGTGCTGGTGCTCCTCCTTTTGAGAACTCCATTCTTGGACCCAACAATTTTTAATAACTATTATCCTCTTTCTAGTCTTCTCCCTTTAAGGAAGATTGTTGAGGAAGTGCTTAATGAGTTGATGAGAACCTTAGAGAAAGCAGATTATCTAGACTCATTTTAGCTGGCTTCCAGGCCAGGATTTAGTACAGAGAAAGCATTGGTTGCTCTTGAAGATGACCTGTGGCATAGCCAGGATGGAGATGCTACATTTATTCTTTTGCTCCATGATGTCTCAGTGGTTCCAAAACCACTATAGTGCTGTATCATTCTCTGCTGGCTTTGGGAGTTAGGATTATGGTGATTCTCCTTCCTCTAGGACAGGGCTGTCAAACTCCCAGCCCACGGGTCAGATGCGTCATCACATGCTGGCCAGGCCCACGCCTAGTTTAGCAAAGGGGAAAAAAGTTCTAGTATGTCACGTGACTTCGCCATGATGATGTGAGTTTGACACTCCTGCTCTAGGAACTGTGTGCATTGGTTTTATTTGAGAGGGAGAGGTCTCTCTTTCTCTCTCTCTCTGCCCCTCCTCTTTGGGTTGCCACAGGGCATAATGATTTCTCTCCTCTTATATAACATGTACATAAATTGCAGGTTGGGGGTTTGGTATCATCAATAAGACAAGCCAAGAAACAGTAGATTTATATTAGAAGGAACGTACTTTGACTAGACCTCGGGCAGAATTTCCTTCAGTAATGGAAATAATTATTTTGGAAAGATGGCTTCCAGTCTTTGTTCAATTGCTAAGTCATGTTCAACTCTTTGCAACCCTATGGCACCCCATGGAACTGGATGTCTCCCACTTCCAGTTTTTCATCTGTGTGATTCTAATTCTAAACCAAAGGAATATTAAGTTGATCTTTTAGACTTTTTTAAACCAACAACATATCCTTCTTAGTGTATCCACTTCATGAAGATGATAAATGTAACATCTTCATTACAATTATACAGTGTAGTTGTGACCTTTTCTCCCATTATGAAACAGGCTTGACTCTTGTCTGGATGCTGGGGAAACTAATGCAAGACCATTACTCGCATTATGGCTTGTAGATGGAACACAGCATGCCTCTCTTGCCCTTTTAAAGTATCTAGATTATTGTTCCTAACAACACAGTTTATCTCATGGGCCAAGACAATCAAATTACATGCAGGGTATAACACTTTATGCTTTGATACAGGATGACATTCTATTAGAAATTTTAAAAAATAACTCTTACCAGTTGAAAATAGTGATGTTAACTTCCTTAGGAAGCAGCAAGTTTGTAACCCCCTAGGGCTGTTCTAAATCTTTTTGTTTGTTTGTTTGCTTGTCAAAGTTTCCATAAGCCATATGTCCTGGCAAAAGCAACTGTAAGATCTATTTCCTTTTAAGAGAAAATAACACCAAGTGCTTGAAAGTAACTTTTGAAGCCATTTCCCTATGTGATCTTGAGCCAATGTGCTTTTGATCACAACCACAAAATCCTCTTCCTTTTCTTCCATTCACAGTGGCCTTGTAGCCTTATCTGACTGCCTAGCAATGAAAGTATTTTAACTCAGATGTGCCTTCGTTGATCAAGCAACAACGAATGGTGGAAATGTATCTTGAAATATTGAGTCTAGATTTTCCCAGGTCATCATTTATAAATAACAAGAGATTGAACCTAATTATGTTTTAATTGATTATGGAAATTCTATTAAGACTGCTAATTGAGAATTCCTTTTACAGGCAGGTGACAGTACCCCAAAAGGATTGTGGGGATACTGTCAGCCCGCTCCACCTTAGTTTTCCATCTATCCATATCTCTCCTTGTTTTATTTTTGTATATTAATAGAGAAGCTGAATTTAGAAGTAGCGGCACGCCCAGAGACAATTGGTGAGCTGCCAGAGCTGAGATTAGTGTCTCTGGTCTTAGTCCAGCCAACTATTCAATGAGACTCCAATTTGAGCTAGGGAAATTGATATTATTCCAGCTGATGAGAAATATATATATATACTTGTACACATAAGGAATCTGTGTGTGAAGAAAGACCCTCTGATATTCTGAGAGAACCTAATGAGAGATATTTGATGGGTAAAGACCATTTACAGTCCAATTGCAAAGTCAGCATGGTCAGTCTGAAGTTGAGATGTATAACTGAGTATTAGCATTTTCATAGTGGTCAAGAACAATAGCATGATTACTAGCTACCACCATCTTGCATTATCACCATCTTGGTTTCACAACCAAGCACAGCAAATGTGAAACGTGACTAAAAGGGATATAGATGATCACCTTGAGAGGCTTTAAAGCTATAGCCCAATCACCTTCTCAACAATCTTCCTCAAGGCTGGACACTAGACAAAAAACTGTCAAGGAATATTGAATTTGGTAAAGGCATTGGGGGGGGGGTGTTCCTACTTGCTCCGGGTAACCATTAAAAACTATGCTGCTGTGTTCTGACTATGGCAAAGGATCTATTTATGTATTTATAAAATGTATATGCCAGCCATCATACTGATAAGGGGATCCATTGATGGTGATTCAAACCCTAGTTCATGTTTCAATGAACCATGATAAAACAAACAAATCCAGCCTGGTGTTTGCAAATATTTGATGACTTGGGTCAGAGTCATGGTAGCCATGGAGGCTATGAACTCATGAACTGTATATTACTGGGCAGCAACTATATGTTACTGGGCAGCAAGTCCATAGATCTGAGAGACACTGACAACCTGCTGATGGAATCTAGGAGTTCAGGCAAGATTCTGGTACAGTAGCAATAAACCCATCACCTTCCTGGAACAAAACTTCAGCCAAATGGTTACATACCTTTCATTATCTCAGAAAGAGTACTTACTGAATGGCATCTGCCATGATATCCCAGGCTCTGGTCTCATAGCTAATGTCAAACTCAAAACTTGACTAGGTATATTTTCAAGAAAGATCTCCCTCTTCTGGACCTATGCAAGTCTTGGTTATGCACACCAGTATGACTGCCTCATTCCAAACTGAACCTGTGACATGACACTTGACACTTCAGACTATCTAATAGCCAATCATCAATACATGCTTTTTCCATATAATTTTTCAACCAGCTCTATATACAGAGCTACACATTATCCTGCACATAGATAACCAAGCTGCTAATCAGAATGTTGTGGGATACATTCTGAAATGCTTTGCCAAAGACAAATATATTACATACTTACAAGCTATTGTGAACTTATCTGATCCATAAAATGAGACAAGATTAGACTGACAAGTGTTGTGCTTGATAAGTCATGACTGATTTCTTCTAACTAATGCAATGTTTTCAAGGTGCTTACTAGAATTCTTTAAGATCTGCTTAAAAAATCTTCTCGTGTATTGCTGTCCAATTGTCTGCTCTGTAGTTTACTATATTCTCCTTTTCTGTTGTCAGTTTACAGATACAAACTTGACACTTTCTGAGCTGTATATATGGCTATAACATGGCTATAGCAGTTTTTTTTTCTTTTTTGCTTCTTCCCTCTGTCTCCTACTTCTCACATTGTGCCTGATAAAGAATCCTAGAAAATTTGAAAGCTAACCTACTCTTGTATGGCATTATTTATTTATTCATTCAATTATTTATAGCCCATTTTCTTCTAGGAGTTCAAGACAGCTTATACAAGGATCATGCTGCCCAGAATCACTGCTATGAGAGAGATATAGTGATATAATTGTTTTAAATAAATACATAAAAATTTATAGATCTGTCTTCATTTGATCTCCTTAACAACTCATGTTTGGGGTGGGAAGGTGCCAAAACTCAACTTGTAAGTTATTGTGGTTGAAGACAGAACTGAACTTGGCCTTCTTTGTCAGGCTAATACCATACTCAACTATAATTTGGGATTTGTTTTTCTGATGGAGCATCAGAGCTTCAATTACCTTTTTTTGTGTTTTGAGATTAGATTATTTAGCATTTCCTTGGTATTAGTAGGAAGAAAGAAAGGGAGGCATAGATTCTATTGTGATCAAATAAGACCAGTACAAAAAGCATGGTGTTACCTAAATGGAATTCTGGAGACCACTGGTTTCTGTGTTCCTTCTAGTGAATGCCAATCATTCATGTCTGATAGTGCATAATCAGCATCAAACAGTCCAATATTTGAGGGGCTGTCACAGAGAGGAAGGGATCAAGCTATTTTCCAAGGCACCCGAAGGCCAGACAAGGAATAATGGATGGAAACTGATCAAGGAGAGATTCAATCTAGAAATAAAGAGAAATTTTCTGACAGTGAGCACAATGAACCAATGGAACAGCTTGTCTTCGGAAGTTGTGGGAGCTTTATCACTGGAGGCTTTCAAGAAGAGATTAGACTGCCATTTGTCAGAAATGGTGTAGGGTTTCCTGCTTGGGTGGGAGGTTGGACTAGAGGACCTACAAGATTTCTTCCAATTCTGTTACTCTGTTGTAACTAGGTAACCAATTACAGTAGCTACTGGATAAAATAGTTGGGAAGTATGTCATGTGCATTTTTCACAACATTTGTAACATTTCTAAACTTTGGTTTGGGAGGAGGTAGAACATCAAGGAAGGTGAGTTGACAGAAGCAGCATCACAACATAACAACCCAAGTTCTGTCCCTTCTTATGTACATTTTGATGATGCATGCATGCATGCATGAAAGGAGCAAAGCTTGTGACATTATGTCACAATGCTGGGTGCTTGTATCATTCTAAGTAAGGTTACAAGTTCTTGTGGATAACAGTGACCAATCTATCTTTATAATGGCAGTATATGGTTGAAGAATCAATGTAAGCTCTAGCATGGTCTGTTTACGAAGAGTAGATTTTTCCTATATATTTCGTATCTCCAGAGATGAGCATGGAGGCAGTCCTTTTGTGAAATTAGTTCTACTTGGTATACAAATTTCTCCATCTTGCCTTACTGTGTGATTCAAGGATATTTCTGGGGAGCCTAGAATCCAACATGCCACAATAGTCCTATTGGACACTGTTTTATCTTTTGATAAAAGCCCCGGCAAATTCAGAAGATTAGAAGCACAGGCTTAAAGCACACACAGTCTAACCCATTTTCTGTGATCAGCTGAAAATATTGGAAAGAGAAACCTAGCAGACATTGTCACCTTGTTATTCCCCTTTGTTTCAGATATTGCACAAGCTGAACTATTTATTATGAGAGACAGGCTTGATGTTCCTTTTCACTCAGCCGTATCTTCAGCCTCAGGCATTGATCAAAACCAAGGCAGCTGTCCTTGGAACAGTATAACTGTACAATTTAAAGTAGGCATTGCAGAAAGCAATTAAAAGAAATAAATAAAATGACATTCCAGTCTAGATTGGGTACACTAAAGGACATTTGGGCATTATTTCTTGAAAGCAGGTGTAAACAGAAGTCTGCCACTGGAAGAACGAGTGGCAACTTTTCCCTCTTTTGTACTGTTTTCAAGGGTGACAGTTAAGGAAGTCCCTTTTCTCCTCTATATTCTATGCAAATTTCAGAGAGTTGTGTTTGCTAGTGTCTTCTAAACATGCTGCTTACCATGCTCTGTCAAAGGCTCAGTGTCCCATCTCGAAAACTGATTCTCATGAACTGGATCAAACTGACCAGATCACACAGTTACCTATGTTGTTGGTTTGAGCTCCGAACTTGATGATTTGGTTGCAGATGTTTCATCCCCATTTGAAGAAACATCTTCAGTGCACTTAGGATTGTGCTTGTCTGGGGCAGCACTGGCCTTTAAATAACTTTCTGAGTCCTGGTCTGATTTCGGGTTGGGTGATTGGCTGGCTGTAGTTGCTGAGTCATAGTCTTTGGTTTTAAGCACCATCTGTGTGATGTAAATTAAAGCTGGTGTTGTTGTTCGGATGTCTTCTGATGATGTCATAGTCTGGTTTTGAGTTTATTTGATCCCGAAGGCAGCAGTTAAAGACCAACAAACAGCCATGCTGCAAACAAAGTTATAACTCGACAGATCACAAGAAATAGGGTCATATCACACACAGCTGATCAAATCAACACCCTCCTCCAAAATGTCACCACAGTTAGCCCTCTAAGCTAAGCTCTATTTCTTCTATTTCTTTTGTAGAAAATGATTTTAAAATTGAAATGCCTTTGAATGTTAGTAGGGCTGGTGGTTATGTTGTTGGTTTGAGCTCCGAGCTTGGCAATTTGGTTGCAAATTTTTCATCCCCATTCAATACTTAAAGCCAAAGACTATGACTCAGCAACTACAGCCAGCCAATCACACAACCCAAAATCAGAGCAGGACTCATAAAGGTATTTAAAGGCCAGTGCTGCCCCAGACAAGCACAATCCTAAGTGCACTGAAGATGTTTCCTCAAATGGGGATGAAACATTTGCAACCAAATCGCCAAGCTCAGAGTTCAAATCAACAACATAACTACCAACCTGAGCTACTAATATTCAAAGAGATTTCAACAGTTACCTATAGTCAATGCAGTGTTTGAGGTCTGTAGTCATGGGGAAAGGTGCTAATGAAATTTAAACTCAGTGAAAAGAATCTTCTTTGGTCATAGACACACCTCTGCAGTCCTAGAAACTAGCTCTTCCTGAAGATATTATTTCACTCAAATAACATTAACTGGTGCCATAGGACAATATTTTAGATAGATGGGTGGCCTAGAAATTTGATTAATAAATGCATAGTTTGCATTTTGTTGTGCTCTGAAGGATGAATCTATGCACTTAGCAATGGCAGGTCTGGAAGCCGCTGGTAACCATTGTTGATTGAATCACCACAGGTCATTAAGTGAGAACCTCACATCACTGTGATTCATGACTTCCTGCTGGTTTCCCCATTTTCTTTCCTTGTAAGAAGCTGGCAAGGATCACAAATTGTGATCATGTGACCATGGGACATTGCAATGATTGGAAATCTAGGCCAGTTGACTGGGGTGGGCACTCAACAGTTAGAACTTCCAACACCATTCATTCAGCACTGTCATCAGTTTGAACGGTCATTGAACAAGTTAAACGAGGCTCACCTGTACCCTCCCTCTTGGTATTCCATCAATAGGTGAAGGCAATTCTGTTTTGCTATGCTGTGGAGAGGGAGAAAGTCAATTACCTGTTATATTGTATTATATTTTCTTTTTTGTTTCTGCTTTATTGCATGCAGCCCATGTTAAGCAAACAAGAGAAACCACTGTACTTGTACACATTGCTTTTCTATGTATAGATACTGTAGCCTAAACGCTAGTGATCTAGTTAAGACCAATTGTGCTATAATTGTGCTGTGGATTTCTTACAAGATACTATCTATGACAATTTTAAATCAAGTATTCACAGCTCAGAGTGTTGCATGAAATTTAAAATTGTCATAGATCACTCTTTTTTCTACTAGTACATTGGGTACAGATGTCAGTTGGGGTCAAATTGATAAGGAATGTATTTGAAGATCACACTTCCTGTTGGTAGTCTCCAATGGACATACCACTTTTGTTTACACTGGTGTTGTCCCTGACAGTTGAAAAAATGAGTGACAAGAAACAGCTCAGTATTAAGGAGCTTAGTTTCTCCATCTGATCTGTGAGCAACGCGTATTTGCCTCACCATCCTCAAAGCCAAAAAGACATGTTGCATATGATTAAGCTCCCCACAACTTTTATTTTGCTTTTCACAGCTTTATGGAGTTCTAGTGTAAGTAGCAAAACTAAAGGCAGTCCTGCTCTAACCTGCTGTAACTGAATGGAATAGCCTTCTTTCCTTCCTGCAGGCTGTAAGCTGAAGAAAAGATATTAGAGGAAAGCTCTAATATCTTTTTCTCTGGTTTACAGCCTGCAGGAGGAAAGAAGGCTATTCCATTCAGTCTACACGACATTCCAAATTATTAGCTTAGTCTTGTTGGGAAATTACTGTAATTTCCAGTTTAGTATGCACTCAGCATGCTCCCAGTCAATCCCTTTATCCAGATCAGAGGAGGCATACCACTCAGTCACCTAATAAAAATATAATTTGATGTATATTTATTAAATATCAGCAAACATAAAAGGGACAACTAGAAACATGGGGCAAAAAAATAAAAAGACAAAAACTAGGCACATTTAGGGAGAAAGACATGAACAGAAAACAAGAAATTAAAGGGTACAGAACTTAATATCATAATCCACATTATCTGCCTATCTATACATTATCTAGGTATTAGATTATGTAGGTCCTGCATCATTGGAGGTTTTCAAAGAATGATTGGATATTCATTTATCCAAGATGTTATAAGGACTCCTGCCTTGAGCAGTGGGGTTGGACTAGAAGACCTGAAGGTCCCTTCTAGCCTGATGACTCTATGATTTTATGATCTGTATATCTCCAGCTACATATCAAAGGCCATAGAAATTTCCAGAGCCACTGGAAACAATATTGCAGATAACTAGTACAGAAAATCGCAAAGGGAGTGTTTTACAGATAGTCCTCAACTTAAGATCAGTTTTTAAATAACCGTTCAAATTATGATGGCCTTAGAAAGACTGCCTTATGGCCTGTAAAGCACTTTTGGCTGTTGAAAAACATTGTGTTACCCCTATCCACCACAGTCACAATTATGATCTGGATGCTTGGCAATATGTTCATACATACAACTGGTTACCAAATGCCCTGCAATCATGTGGTTACCATTTGCAATCTTCTTTGACAGCTTCTCCAGAAAGTCAATGAGAAAATTGGCATGGCAGGTTGCAAGCTGCTGCTGAGATGACCCCCTCTCATTTCTGGAAGCTGACTAAAAGAGCTACCTGGTGAGGGCAACTGAATTTTTTTGACTGGATGGAGAAATGAAATCCAGATCCTGATAGATTCTCTTTCACACAGGGAAGAGAACTGAACTCCTTTGGTAGGGTGGAAAAATGGACCTCAGGTCCCTTTCCATATCTGCTGAAGGTATTCCCATCTTCACATGGAGAAGGCAGGGTAAAGAAATGGAACTACAGTCCTAATCAAGCTGCCATACATGACTTTAAGATGATGGGAAGTGTTGTGATGAGGAAAAATGTGCCAATTCCGTGATATGAAGTGTCTTGCCAAAGGGAATTGCAACCACCTATTCCCGTGGCCCAATACTTTTTCTCACAGAAAGAAACTAACTTATTTCTATCTAAACTATCATATTTCTAACAGATGTGGCATGATATGACACAATAAATTCTGACATAAACATTGTTCCTTTTCCTCCTCTACCGGTGACAAGAACAGCAGAACCTGGACAGGGGTTTGAACAAAGTTTCTATGTTGTTGTTATCTGACTCTTTAATCATGGCACAGATTTCACAATGCAGTGCTATCTAATTTCCCTGCAGAGATTGTAAAATCAATTAACAGTTATCCCAGAAAACAGTACATAATACCAATGCATACTGTATAATGCCATTGCAACTGTGAATTCCTTAGTACGCTGTACAATAAGAGATTAACTAGAATCTAGAGAAGGTAGTTGTGTGTGTATGTTTCTGTGTGAGATAGCATATTCACATGAAAATAAAATGAACACATACTGAAGAACAAAATTGTTTTTTCTTAATTACATGAAATCATTCGGATTTTTAAAGATATGAAATTATTTGTACACCTTGGATTCAAAGAGAAGTCATGATGATGAAGAAAGACAGAGAGAAAAAAAATCAGATATGGTTGAATTTCTTGTGTGCAATTTTATTTTCAGATTGGGCTGAAAGCTGTTTAGCTAGCAATCAACAATACTTCTACAATAATAAAGTTTCATTTTCATATCCCTTCATTCCTCCCAGCTGAAACCAGGACTAGAGTAGGAAGTGCCAAGATTCCAGCAAAGAAGCTTCTTCCCAATCTCTTCAGAACCAGGCAGAGCAAACATCTCCTCTCATCCTTGTCAATTTTGCTGCTTTAGCAAAAAAACCACAACCCAATGGGATTGCAACATTCACCCAGCTTTTTGTCTCTTTGTTTTGTTTGTTGCTATATAACCCTTATGAAATCAAATGGACATTAGAATGAATTTATAAGAAGCCATGATGATTTTCAAATTATATCATCATGCAAATTATAAAATTAAGTCCTTGTGTCATGTCTAATTGTGAGTTGTACCATCTGTGCAGTGATATCATCATACCTGTGTTGTCATTCTTCTCGTTACTGTCCCCTCAGTGTTTACTTGGGAACACAGACACCGGCATTTGTAGAACATAGCTTGTAGTTTAATATGTTATGTAAACTGTGTCCATTGTGATTTGTTCACTAAAACATGGGCAAACAAAGCATGATTTTATACAATGGATTAACCATGTCAGTTCCTTCAATCTTTTCTGATAAAATTGTTTAACAGGGTCATCATTATATTTGTCTCTTTTTGGGGACACATCTCAGTTGTCAGTGATCCTCTTAACAAGATCTAGAACTTCTTTTCATAAATTGCTGATTAGATTGTAACATCTTATGTACCTGTTAGACTGTAGGTAGAGGTTCATATCTTCCTACATAAGGCAAGAGTCTTATACATACAGTATAAAATTAGAATGTCAAAAAAGAAGATTATGCTATATGATTTTTTTTTCTGGCTTCTTCCTGTTCTCTATCTAAAGGAATTTTTACTTTTGGTATAGAGCACAACTTACAACCTCTAAAAGTAAAATCCAGATGTGGATTTCTACCTCATTAGCTTTAACTTCATCATTAAGGAGTCCCGCAATTTGGTTATTTGGGTGGCTGCAAGGAGCAGGATATCATAGTTAGTTTCAGGGAATGTTAAACTTCATAGTTTTTTTGGTTTTTTGTTTCTTTTCAAATGCTTTCAGTACTGCTGGCCACAAGGTGGCATTGACCAATCTTCACAGCTCACAGAAAAGTAAAAACAACTACTTATACAACCAGCTCTTCGATTTTATGAATAGCACCAAAGATTTCAACAGTGCTAAATTTTCGCCCACTGACCTGGTTCCTCCGTATAAATCAAATTAAGTGAGCATTTTTATGGCATTTCTTTTGGAAGGATGGTACTGAATGAACATATTCTTGTAAATATGTAGCTTAGATTCCTCCCTACCATCACACTGTACTTTTGATTGCAGATAAGTCTCTACCTGCCTATTTGATGGCAACACATAACCAATTGGGTTGTTCTTGGGGAAAAAAAACCTGAGTAAAGTCAAATGTAGCTAGTATTTGGATAGGAACCATCATGAACACCTGGGCAGTAGGAAAAAAGAAACACTGTAGGTGAATGCAGAGTAAACTACTTTAAAACCTTTTGCAAACCCTCCCCCACTCCCTTTACATACTCATATCCCTGCAAAGATCAGGGTTTGATTGCAACTTGAGAGTCTTTAAGACCCAGTTCATAAGCAGAAATCTTATGCATAGCATTAAACTTTGATTATGCAGAGTTATATACAAAATATTTGCACCAAATTAATAAGACCCAGTTCATAAAGAGAGAGCAAGCATATCATGGATTCAAGCCTTGGTGATGCTGTCAATACTGGGTCACCCTATCTTTCCATTGTAAAAAAAAATAAATCTCTTTGCTACATCCCTTGCCACACAAATTTTTCATATAGTAATATATTTACATTCACATTACAGACTGCATTAGTGATCCCAAAGCTCTATGAGCAAATGGATGGCTATTCAAGCTAAACAGAACAATAGTGAGGAAATCCATATCATATGAATGCTTCCTCCACCACTTTGTGCTTCCTAAGTAATGAAATTCACAGATAAAATCACAGATAAAGCTAAAGTAATGAGACTTCAGAAGCAGAAACCACAATTTATCAAATGTGGTTAGATTTTATGATTTACCTTAATACTAAAAAATTAAAATTTGGTGTATTTTTAATATATGATGCATTTTCAGATGTATAATATCCTTCTCTTTATTCACATTGTAGTAGATCTTTTTTGTATGTTTTATATATTACTTCTTTCTTTATATGTATCTTAGATTTATGTTAATGTAGTTATCCTATATTGTTTGAAATAAGAAAAACCCTCCTGCAAAGATCCTGAAAAAAATATATCTGAATTTTATCTTAACATTCCAAGAAACACACTTTACATTCTTGCTGAACCTTTTTCTCACCCCTCTTTTTTCTGTTTTTTTTCCCCTTTTTTTGGGAGGGGGGGCGAGGGTTGTGTGTGTGTATCCCTTCTTCTAAGCAATGCATCACAGTATGGTCTGAGACTCAAATGTCAGAACTCTTTTGTCTTTGAAGATTTCTTCCTCTACATCAGTGCTTGCCCTCTTGTTTGAAGTGAATAAGGCAACTGCCCTGGCAAAGATTTCATGTACATTATATTACAAATTGCTTCTGTAATGGGGTGCTTAATTGACCATTATTAAGCACTTTACTTTCAATGGTTGTAGATTGTGCATATCAATGCATTGGGAAATCATTATTATTACACACACAAAAATGTGAAATTACATCTGTTATTTCTTTGGCTGGTGTTGGCCTTCGTATGTATCTAGTTCTTCCCAAGAAGTTAGGATGTCATAATATATCAGAAAAGTGTGTGTGTGGATCCAAGCAGTGTGGCCTTTTGCAATTGACAGATGGAAATGTGTCCACAGATGCACATATTTTTTAACCATCGCAACCACCACGTGTCAAGTTCCAATTAAGGCATCCATCATAAAACAAACTCCGAGACATTCCTTTTCCACAAAGAACAATTTTATTTAGATACACCATCCTGGCACTAACTAGTGGAAAGCCAGTACTGAAGTTCCTGGGCTTTCCACATCACTATAACTAAGACTTTCTCAATTTTCCAAAACAATAAGTCACATTGTCCAACAGGTATGCGAACTGGTTGCTTGGAGATTTCGCTCCTCCCTCCTCTGGTCAGCTGTCATTGGAATGCGACTGACTCATCAGCCAGCTATGTTGTTTTGGCTAGCAACTCCATCCACGTCAGCTCTCCCCTCTTTCAGCTGCCAAGTGTGTCAAGCTGAATTCATCTGCATAACTCAATCCACACTCTAACCAAATTCAGGCTTGACACCACGGCTGATTTATGCCATAATCTTTTTGAATTTTAGTTTTCAGATCTTGATACTTTATTAACTTCTTCAATTCTTTGCATTCATTTCTACTATCCCCTGGTATTTCCACTTCAATTACCTACACTTTCTTCTTTTCAACCACAGTTAACTCAGGTGTGTTATGAGCCAAGACTTTATCAGTTTGCATTTGGAAATCTCACAATATTTTAATCTCAGTTTTGACTATTTTTTCAACTCTATGTTCTCATCATTTTTTTTGTTTTGTTACTGACACATCATATTTTTTACAGGTGGTCCAATGGAATGTGAAATCACAACTGCCAGTTCTTTAACTTGTATTGGCCTTTATATGCATTGAGTTCTTCCTAAGAACTCAGGATATTGTAATTTATCATCTTGTTATTATTATTATTTATGATATTATATTATCACACAGTCAGCTAGACATTTATACTTGATTTAACATTTTATTAAGTTGTCATCATCATCATCATCATCATTGTCATTGTAGTTGTTGTTTTTGAACTGGAAAAAACTAGAAAAAACAAGGATTAGATAATTTGCAAGTGTTTTCCAAGTATAAATAAGTATTCATTCAGTCCATGGGGGAAACATCTGAAGAAGGTTGAATTTACACTAAAAACAATCTCTTTCTGCATACAGAAGCCAACTGGGCTGAAAATTTAATCTTCAGTACTCTTTATGGAATAGGGACCTTCACCCCAATTGAGGACAACAAGTTAGTGTACGAATCCAGGACAGATTGTGTAACACCCAATCTTCTAAAATAGAAGAACTGGGACAGAATTCCATTCCTCTTCCTCAGCATTGGAAACAGATTCTGTCTCCTCAATATAGCAATATTAGAGGAAAAATAAAACTTAGTTCAGCTGAAAAATGTCAAATGGAACACAAGATGGAAAACTCAAGATGACAGATACAATATTCTAGGCTTTCCTAAAGATGCTTGAATAGCATATGCTTAGAAAATACAAATGCTTGCTCCGAAAATTGACATGAGTCTGAACTGTTGATTGGTTAGTTTCATAATTTAGCCATTAGTCTCCAGAATTAATCTATTTGTTTTGTGTTTTCTTAATGTTCTTGATTTAGGAGCTGGAGTGTAGGAAAGGAGGAATTTGTATGCAGATATGCTGCTTCAGGAAGGTAAAAAAATTTTTTTGAGAGGAGCTGATTGATGAGCAAGTGATCCTCCACTTCAACAAGTATTACATCAGCTCCGTAGAGGTTCACTTCCTTTTAAAACCAAGAAAAGAAGAAAAGAAACCAGTCTCTCAAAAGCCCCAAGGAAACCTCAAAAAGAGCAACCCAGCAGTATCATTCATTCGGTGAACTAACAATATGTGAAGGGACCCTTCTGGCTTTTTGTTAAGAGTTCAAAAGACATGACATAATAAAATGATGCCTCCCCCTGCACAACATATTGTCAGGTTTCATAAAAGTGATAGGTAGCTGAGATTTTAGAAAGTCCAGTCTTGCTTTCCTCAGAACAAAAACAAAAAGTGTGCAGCAGTGTGCGGATTGCAAATTGCATGTGTCTTCCATTTCTTTAATATACCAGAAATTTCCATTACCGGGAAACCAGTACAAGTTTTTGAAGAAAGACTGAGATAAGGAGCAGCCATTTCGACTCTTTGGGACTTTTCTTATGCAGTGAAAGGTTGATGCAGATGGTGATTGTCTGTCATTCGCGTTACGTACTGTGTGAGGTAGGTTAGTTCTTCATTCTCATTTCATGGGGCACCAAATGTACTCTGGTTGTTGGGAATCCCAGCACAGCTGATGAATGAGACAGGCTCAGGTTCAGGAAGCAATCAATATATACATAATAGGCAAAACAAAGCACACATACACGCATCTCTCAAACTTTGTGCAAAAGAGAAAGCTTGGCACTTGCTGCTCTTCTTACTTTCTGCCTTCCAGGCTAACGTGTTAAACTGCACCTGCCAAAATCCTCTCTTCTGTCTAACTGGTAAAGGGACAGAAGCCTTTTAGTCTTCTGCATCCGATCACATTTTGTCCCACTTACATTGGCAGCCTTATCCTTTGCTTGTGTACTTGTAATTCAGGCCTGGTCCAAACCTGCAGCAGAATGAGGGCGGTAGGAAAAAACGGAGGTGATGGAGTGGATTGGACCTCTTCAGACTGCAGCTGGTGAAGTGCTAGTTTTGAATATTGCTCCATTAACAATAGAAACAATCCCCTGCAAACAAAGCTGGAGAAGTGAGAAAAGCTTTAATCAGCTGGCTTCCTAAAAAGGTCAGTTTTCTTTTTGCATGAAACTATTTATGCAAGTGGAAGTAAAAATCAGATAGGATTTACCCTACCTGTATGCAACTTATTTACCCTCCTGCTCCACCACCTAGGTTCCCATCTTCTAAAAGTACTCTCAGTAGTTCTCCAAACTCTCAAAACAGCCACTGGCATAAAAGCATCCATTCATCTACAGTATATACTTAACTAAATTTAGCTTTGCTAGGTTCTTTTATCCTTGAAACAAGTCTTGCAAGAAAGTTCCAGGTGCATTTTTCTTTAGCTACTGAATGTTGTTGTTATTCTCATTGTTCATTAGTTCTTTTGTATTGAAATCATAGCGTAGGAAGGGGCTATCGAGGCCACCAAATCCAATGCCCTGTTCAATGAAGGATTGAGATTGAAGCATCCTTGGCTGACTGGCTTCTGTTTAAATGTACCCAATGAAGAGAAGACAAGCAGGTCTACGGGAATCTGGTTCTTTTCTATTGCTAGTAAATTCTTTTTGGCCTTGAATCAAAATCTACCTTTTTATACTATGGTCTGCACTCAAGAATGACAGGGGACAGATTTTGAGCCTCATTATGACATTTTTTTCAAGTATTTGAAGAGTATTATTATATCCTCAGTTGTATTCTTCTTAAGGTTTATTTCCCCCCATCTTCTCCCACCTCTCTTCATTGATATACTGTACATCCCTAGCCTCTAAACACAGTCATTATTCTTTTCTGAACTTGTTCTACTTTGTACAAATCCTTACAGTGGGTGCAAGATTTGAGCTTGGTCGGAATAAAAGGCAATAAAATAGAATTACTGTGCTCCGTGATTTGGAAATTACATTGTTTTTGACACAGCCGAGAGCATAACTAGGATAGAATAGGCTCACAATAAGGAACAATATAGGTCTCATATACTGGGCAATTCTGGTGAGGATGTGGTGAGCTAGCTGAACGAGTGGAGATGACATTGTGACCAAGCTTGGCAGCCAGAGAATGGATTCTGGCTAGCAAAATCACTTTGGAGAAAGATCATTAGACTGCCCAGATGTACTCCAGACAGTTGCTCATTAATAGTAGACTGTAGGAACCAAGATTTTTGTGGTTGGCTGGGAAGTCAAGTATCTGGAAGTTGAGGGGTTCCAAGTAAACTCACAGTTGTAATATAGCCTTTATGGACATAAACTCTTCTGGTCTCATTTCTTAATCATTTTGGAATTACTTTTTTAAACTGCTTTTCAAATATTTTGAACCTTCAGAATAGCAAATTTTATGGCATTCAATCCTTAGCAAAAGCAGTATGGATTTAAGGAATTAAAAATGGAGGTGTGGGGTATGGAATAAAAGGCAAAAGGGTGATTAGATTGTTGTTTTTAGAAAATTATAAACAGAATGGTAGTCTAGATGGATTTGCAATAAGATTTTGAAATTAATTATAAGAATTCTTAATGTGGGAAATGGCTGTTGTTTTGAATTCTGTGGGGAAAAATCATGATAGGATGAGCCTTTAAAGGTTGAACACTAGAGAGAACCAGAAGGAGCTAAAGATTACAATTAAAAGAGAAGTACACTTAAACTCAAGTTGCTAACCCAGAATGGAGCAAAATCCTTTAAATTGAATATATTGAAAAATATTTCTGAATGATTGGCTCAGAAGTTAATTTTAAGAATGTCTGTCATTATAAATAGACTGTATGTAAATGGACAAGAATGAAACTGACTTCAATATGGAATTAGAAATGACAGGCTCCTGGAATGATTTGAAAAATATGATAAAGTAGATATACAAATTAAACTGGTTGATGTCTTCATAATAAAAGTGGGAAATGTGTGCCACAGACCACATGGTGAAAACCACTAAACTATAGACAATGTTCTGCAGCGGCCACTGTCACAGATATGGTCAAAAATAAATGCTTGAGAAGACAGCAAGGTTTTCTATCATAAGATGTTCTGCAGATTCCTTTATTAATGATTTTTCTTTTTATAACATCTCATTTCAATAAGGATTGTAATGAGACCAACTCTCTGGAAGGTAGTCTGACAAGGTGCTGTTGGATTTCTTGAGTAGAAGTTCTTCAAATGCATTAGAATTTCTCATCAGAAGCTGATATCACAGTTGATGATTGTAGGGCATGAAATGTAGAAACTGCTTTATTCAGGTTTGCAGATCTATATTTTATCCGAGGGACTCATATGTCCAGAATTGGAAAGAATACACTCATTTTAAATTAGGCTTCTGCAGATGTTGGCGTTACATCCTCACAAAAGTCATCATGAAACTTCTTCACTTGGGGCGTATATCACTGCTGAAATTCTTGCGATAACTGTTGACATCTTGAAAATTATTGAGAGAGGTCTGGAGAAACCCTGCAAGTCTGCTTTGATCATTTGTTGTAACAACTGTAACAATTCTGAAATGCAGCTAGGAGATTCTAAAAAAAATGTAACAGCACAGTCAAAGGAAAACAGAACTTTAGCTTCTGTTATCTCATCCCTCTTTGCAGGGTGAATGATCTCAGTCAAGATCTTGTAGACATCTTTGAAATGGAAATGAAGATCAAAGAACTTCATAACTCTTGCTTCACACAATGCCTTCAGCATAATTTTACACTGAGATGTCATACATATAGTAAATGCTATCCTTTGATTCTGTGTACAATGCAATTGTAAAGATTTCAGCAAAGTTTCTCACTTCTGGAAAGGCTTGCACGGGATTAAATTAAGACTGGGGAATCTCTTTCTCTCTCTGTCTCTGTCTCTGTCTCTCCCTCTCCCTCCCTCCCTCTCTCTTTTTTATCTCTGTATTGCTCTTTGTTATTCAGCTATAATTCTATCTTAGACATTAGCATATAATTCACTTAAACATGCAGCTCTATCATAGCCTTGGCATTGTAATTTTGACATGTCTAATCTTTTACTCTCAATAATAAAACAGTGCTGTATGTAAATCTAGCTATTAACCTTCAACTTCCCCCAAATTTCCCAAAGGTTCCTTGGATCTTTAGGCTCAGGCGTTCACCTTGCAATCCTTAAATACACAGCAAACTACAGTTGTTTGCTGAGCCAGTATTGGATTGGATTGAATCCATAGTCACAGGAGAAAATGCAAATTATTTGACTGAGTTGATTTTTCTTACCACGACTTAGGTTGTGGTAATCTGTAATCACAGAGGAAAAACTTATATCTTTGATTCCCTTCCTGTCAAACTTAGAAAGAATGCTAATCCCTTTATTCTTTTTTTATTCAGGACGTGGGTATTTTATTGCACCATTCTTCATACAAAACAACAGAAGAGGATCATGTTTTTCCCGAAGGTTAATAACTGACAGAAAGTTTCCACAGCATCCAACCAACCACATATTACGTATCTGCAATCTCCAGCCAAGTTCACTGTGACATTGATGATTTTACCAAGTATTTACCTTCCAAAGCTGGCCCCTTTCTGGACAGCCCTTTCTAGATTCTCTGCCAGAATCAAGAATCATGTAACAGTGCAGAAGCCATTTGAGACTTCATGAGTCACTGTTTGGATCTATAAATGAAGCTAGCCACAACTACCAATTACTTGACTGAAAAAACAACATGGTTAATGAAATAAATTAGCTCTAAAGTTGACATAGTTGTCAGGCTGATATATCAGTTTTGCTTTTTTTTTTAAAAAAAAAAAAGCTTCTCTTATTGTCCATTGTAAATGGGCCAAATGGCTCACGCAGTCCATTTAATATAATGAACCTCTTTTTAATAATCACACAAGGATTCATTAAAGTGAGCATTGACTATAAGATATATCCGAGAAGCCAAAGTGCATGAGAAGTTTCTCTCCAAAACCCTTCATTAATTTCAACAAGCCCTTTGCTTTTTGCAACAAATCTGTGCACTCAAGGATTTACTGTAATTCAAGTGGTCCCTTTATAACAGTCAGGAAGTTTTGCTGCATTGTGTTCCTAATAAACATGGTTATTATTTTTTCTTCTTGGATCATTTGTATTCTCCACAATATGTTTTTGAAAATTGAGCCATATTTGGGACCTTTGGTATTTTCTCAACATTCCCTTTAGTGTGCCACTGTAACATCCTGTCAGCTTCTTCTCACAACTACTATTTGAGTTGTCACTTTATAGCTCTTTATTGGCATCAGTTAGGTACCCATATTTTTTCAGTCCAGTTGAGGAAGTCAAACTATGGTGACCGTACTATCTGTTGGGTGGATCTTGATATAATGCCAGGCTTGCTCAATGGCTGGGCTACTGGATGGAACCTAAAACTGTTGGTGACTCATTGTGTTTGTAATCAGCTGTTGCTCCAAGATCTTTTTCTCAAGTGTTATTGCCAAACTGGGTAACCTTAATTCTATCCCTCTGCATTTATTTGTTGGCTAATTGCATAACATTGCATTTGTTTATGCCAAATTCCATTCTTTTATTTTTATCCTATTTCTCTAATCTATCCAAAGTATTTGATTTTTGATTTGTTTTGTTTCACCCAGTTTTGTGTCTGATAAAATTCCTTCCTATAGTCTTTTTCTCAAGATCATACTCATTAATGCATTTCCCAGAATCAGGAAAGTATATCCCCATAAATTGTTCCCACAAGTGAATCTGTGAATTCATAAGTGAATTCAAACCATTTAATGCAGTGTTTAATGCAAGGTAATTTTAGGGTAGGTAATCAGTGGGTTCCCTAGTATTCTTTCCTTTCTTACCCAGCATCACCTTACTGGCAGGAAAGCCAACCACCATCTGCTTTTCTGAACATATGTGGCACATGTATTATTATATATAGTATTTAACATTAATATTTATTACTTACTCCATGCCTCTTTTGATGGTATGATCACTCTCCCAGAAGCCACACAGGTGAAATGAGCGGGTAGATATTTAATTAAATAAATAAATATGAATAATTCATATTTAGAGGTATGAAAGAATTTCATAGAAGCTGCCAGATGAAACAGAGGTTCAATATGCCGATGTCAAAGAATCTCCACCCTCCCAAATCTGTCTGAGTGATTGGAACCATTGCTTTGGAATACAAAGCAAACGAGACTGAACCACAGAGGGTTTAATGCTATTTTTTACCTGTAGATCTTTCTTTTCTCTTTCTTGTGAATGAGCTTGTGAATTATTTTTGGCTATGCAAAGAACCTCTTCTCTCTTCCCTACCATTCCACAATATGTGCAACATGCAAATGCATGTTTCATACTTACCATAGTTTGCAATCTGTTTATCATGCTCATGCATGCACATACCACATACAGCACATACCCCCAAATAATAGCATTTCTGACTGACAGATCTATTGATGTCCTAGAAGAGGAAAAAGACCAGGTATACAGCCTGTCTTGCAGTCAAGGACAAAATGGCCAACTGAAATTAAGCAGATTATTGCCCTTAAGTGTGGGTTATCCCCAAATTTATCCCTGAAACACTTTGGATTTTCTGCATGGAAGCTTTTCTGTTGGAACAGATAAGGATAACTTTATGCTGCTTTAGCAATGGGTTGGGCATGTGTCAGAAACAACAACATGAGAATGTCCCAAAAATAGTTAGTCTTGTGTTTTCAGCAGCAAAAAAGATAGAAGTCCTATTTTTTTATACAAGCCATCCAACTCAATCCTACTTTTCAGTTTGATCCAGAAACACTGATGAATATTCTTTGCTCACAAGCTTCAAGCCAGATGTACCACCATTTAATTTATTATGCATCCAATCAACCCACATTTAACTACTTGCTAAATACCTCATCAAATGCTTTGTTAAAATCAAGCTACATTACATCTACAGCATTTCCACTGTCTACCAAGGAAGCAATCCATTTGAATCTGAGCAACTTTTTCAACTTCCAACTATAAGGTTTCCTCCCGCCCTCTTAATTTCTGTAATACAAGCCCATTTATTATTTATCTAAGTATATATGTATAAAATGACTGATGGAAATGACTTGAAACAGTTATGTGAAGCCCTTAGCACTCACTAAGGGCCTTAGTCTTGTCTAGAATGGTATAGGGTTTCCTACTTGAGCAGGAACTCAAACTCTGTTATTTTGTTATTTCTGTTATTCCTGAGTATAGATGGTATAACTGTCATTGCAGAAAAGGCTCAGATCCTGCAGAAATGGGCTAAACACTTTGAAGCCATCCTCAACCAAGCATCATCTTCAACCCTGAATGAAGACTGGATTCCCTAGGTTGATATCAACAGTGCCAGGGATGTCCTATTGGTAGTAGCTGAAATCATGGAAGCTGTCAGTAACCCTCCAGTGACAAAGCCCCAGGGCAGACACTTTTCCCACAGAGATATACAAAATTGGTGGTCCGTAATTCACAGAGTTATTCCAGTCTTTCTGGGAGCAACGATCCAATTCAGGAACTGAAGGATGCATCCATTGTATACCTCTACAAGAGGAAAAGCAATAGTCAACCACTGAGGAATCTTTGCTACTCCCCATAGCAAGAAAAACCCTTCAAGAGTTCCACTAAACCATCTGGGCACTTATCTGGAGTTGGGCTTAGTGTCAGAATCACAGTTTGGTTTTTGCAGTGGTCATGTGACTATTGACATGATTTTGCCATATGCTAACTTCAGAAGTGTCAGGAGCAGAATCACGAACTCTATACAACCTTTGCTGACCTCATAAAAGGCCTTAATACTGTCAGCCAACAAATCTTGTGAAGAATCATTACCGCCCTGCCAAATTTATTCAGATGGTACTCCAGTTCCATAATGGCCAAGTGCTGAATCAAAGATAATTGGGGAGAATCCCTAAGGCATTCCCAGTCAGCAATGGTGTTAAACAGGGCTGTGTCTTACACCCATGCTATTTAGTGTGATTTTTACAGCCATGCCAAATGATGCCTTTCAGGACAATGGTGCTAGGATTAGCCTCAAGTACACCATGTGGATGGGAAACTATTCACCCTGAAGAGCCTTCAAGCTATTGCCAAAGTAAAGAAAACTGTCCTGAGAGACTTCCTCTTTGCCCATGACTGTGCCCTCAATGCTGTCTCAGAGCCAGAGATGCAAGCCAGTATGGACAAATTCTCTAGAGCTTGTGGCAACTTTGGACTCACCATCAATATTCAAACAACTGAGATCATGCACCATCTTGCTCATCATGTACCATACACAGAATTTAAAATCACAGGATTAAAAAGCAGAAACTACAGACAGTGGGCTAGTTCATTTACCTTGGCTACATCCTTTTCTGAATAGTGACCATTGATACAAAAGTCTACTACAGATCACAAGCATTGCTTTTGGTAGACTGTCTTTCCACTGAATCAGAACATCAAAGAATTAGCAAAGCAACAAATTGAAGGGCTACCAAACTATGGTATTCACTATCTTTTTGTATGCCTATGAAACATACAAGATAGCTTAACTATTTCCACATGACTTGTGGTCACAGAATATTAAGCATCAAATGGCTAGATAAAGTACCAGACAGTGAAATTCTCTTTAGGACAAGCTTACCATCAATTCACATACTAATAATGGAAGCACTGACCTGCTGGGCAGGTCATGGTGTCCATATGCCAGATGAGTGCATACCCAAGCAGCTCCTTTTTGGAGAACTCTATGCCAAAAAACATTCTCATGGAGTGCAGAAGAAATGTTACAAAGATACATTAAAGAGATCTTTATAATAGCTTTATCTACACATGACTGCCTGAGAAGAACTGGCACAAAATAATTCTACCAAGTATGGCCCCATCCATAAGGCCATCAAGCTTATGAAGTAAGGCAAAGTGCAAAATAACAACATAAGCACAATCTGTGCAAGTCTACAGCCATCTGTCAACCCTGAAGCTGACTTGACAGAAGCCATCTTGAAAGCTTCAGTGTTGAAGCTGAAGGATAGGGAGGGGGATTTGAGATAGCTGGGATTTTGTAGCCAAAATAAAATACTTTCTCTTGGGAACCAAGGACATTCTCACATCTGGT
>JANHFL010010423.1:0-16148 GCA_032468155.1 Oxyrhabdium leporinum
CAACGTCACTCCTGTCGGGGGCGCCTGTGACGGCCCTAGTACTCTGCCAGCAACAGCGGGCTCCCGAGCTCCGTTTTCGGCTGCGACGGCCTCCTGAAACCCTCTTCCAGCGAAAACGGAGCTCAGGTAGCCCTCCCGGGCTTCATTTTTGCTGGCGGAGGCACCGTGGACCGGTCCTTCACTGTTTCCAGGGCAGCCCCGCAGGCCAGATCCAAGCACCCTGTGTGGGCCGGATGCGGCCCACGGGCCTTGAGTTTGACACCCCTGGTCCAATGGATCTGCCACAAGTCAATTCGGTGTAACAGACTAACATTTTTAAAAAAAAAAACGAAACAAAAAACGTATATTTGCACTTCCAGGTAGTTGCGACCTAAGGCCCTGCTGGCAAGGCAGCTCGTAGCTATGTTATTCTAAGCAAGGAGTCAGCAAATACTCAAGAGACCTTGAATAGCCTCGGCTCTCCAAGAGCACACAGGCTGAAGATAAGAGTGAGGCCACTTCAGCAGCGGGAGAAGCGGTGGAAGTGTGTTTTGAGGAATATATATATATATATTTAAGGAATGACTTTCAAGACAGGGTGAACTCAAAACACATTCAACTACAGGAAGCCAATTGCTAGTTTATGTTCAGGGCAAGAGGCCAGGATTAAATACAGATGAATCAGAAACTTATTACCAAGTGTGCCTTTACTGAGGGACTTGGATAAAAACGTCCGTAGGCATAGGCCTGGCCTCCCTGTTCTGCATCTCAAGATTGACTGCTACGTACAGGCACCAAAGGACCTACAGGTAGTCCTCGACTTACCAACAGTTCGCTTAGCGACCGTTTGAAATTATAATGGCATGGAAAAAAAGTGACATGACTGTTTTTCAGCCTTGCAGCATCCCCGCGGTTAGGTGATTAAAATCCAGACACTAGGCAACTGACTCGAATTTATGATAGTGGCAGTGTCCTGGGATCACGTGATCCCCTTTTGCGACCTTTTGACAGACAAAGTCAATGGGGGAGCCAGATTCACTTTACAACCAGGTTACTAGCTTATCAATTGCAGTGACTCACTTAACAAGGGTGGCAAAAAAAGGATTTTACACTGGGACAAAACGTACTTAACAGCTGTCTCGCTTAGTGATGGAAATTTTGGGGTCAATTGTGGTCATAAGTCAAGGACTATCTGCATATCTGATTTACTTCTAGCAATAGACAACTCATGCATGGAAGAGATCCGCTCGATGGTAAAAGCTAACCATGCCTGTGTCAGGCAAGTCTCAGTAGAAAAACAGGACAATCATTTATTTTATAACAAGATTATATAATGAAAGCCTTTCCACTTACTTTGATTTTCATAAACCTCTTTTGAGGTTGCGGTTAACAGAGTCTAGATATATCAGATGCCTCCAATAGGATTTTAAATAAACGGTGAAATCAAGTTCTGTGGAATTTTTAAATTATTGCAGAGAAAGGAGCACAATGCAAAGAATGCCAATTAAAGATGAAAACAAATACATTTCATCCATCGCTGTTCTGGCATGTCACCAAAATTCAACATGTGTGCAATTCGTTAATTAAAAGCACCACTTCAGGCAATCAGGCTCTGGAAATTTTAATTACACAAAAAGGGATCTCTCAGAGTAGATATAACTCAACAGGTAACACATGATATCCAGGCCCAGATTCATATCCCCATAACTTATGATGTGATGGCTGTAGAATACAAATTAGAAATGTCTGTGTGAAACTTACTCTGTTTCTTAAAACTAATTACTTCCTCGGCATGTTTCCTTGCACTTGGATCTGTGATTTTGAAGCACCAGGTATCAATTCTCTCTATTCTTTAAGAAGTAGGGGAGAGGTTTTGCTGGGAGTTTCCCTTAGTTCATGAGACACAATACACAAGTGTCTTAAGCAGACCAATGATAGCATCAACACTCTGCATTAGTGACTCCAACTCCAGCAACATCATAATTACATTGGCAGAGGAAGGTATTGCTATTCTTCATTTTATTAAAAAAAAAAAAATCTGACGTGAGCTTAGTGTACTTTTATGCTGTTTGGATACATTATGCGAAGAGCTACTCTTAGAGAAGTCTATAATACTGAGAAAGGCACAAGGAACGGAGAGAGAAGATGACAACCAACAGCAAAATGGACATACTGAATTACAGAAGCAACGAGGGCATCGTTGGAAGGTCTGGTGGACAAGCTGGGGACAGATCATCTTGAAGAAAATGTGTCTGTGTGGTCATTAAGAATCAACACCAACTTGATCATTTTTGGACGTTATTAATGGAAATTTATGGTAGATAAACAGACAGAGCACGATAAGCGAGTGAACATGAGAAAGAATATTCAGAGTCAATAGTGAAGAATATCTAAAGATGATGCATGAAGGTAGTCCTCACTTAATGACCTACTTGGAACCAGAATTTCCATCGTTAAGCGATGCGCTCATTAGGTAAAACATCATATGACCACACAGCAGTTTTGGTAGTCCTGACTGAGATTGTTAGGCCAGGATCACAATATCATTAGGCAATGACCACCCATTTCTCCTGCCCTCACCTCAAGTCCTCCCACTCATCTATCTCTGCTCCGTCCTTGCCCTTCTGGCCAGCCTGCACCACCGCTGACCTTTGCCATCTTCTTCCTCCCACCGCGGGCAAGGCACTGTGAAGGACCAGGCTGGGCACAGCTCAGCAGGAGGAAAATGACAATGGGCAAGAGGAGGGTGGCGTAATGCAAGGCAGCAGAGTGGAGGGCAGAATTATGGGGCAGCAGAGTGCAGGGGGGCCAAAAGGCACTGCAATGGCCATAACGTGCTGGCCCGGTTGTAAATATCATTCATTTGGCACTGTCGTAACTTTAATCACGGAACTAGTGGTCATTAAGCGAGGACTAGCTGTATACCTAAACAAGAGGACAGGCTTTCAAAGCTTAAGCCACAAGCACCCCAAAACGAAGGACAAATCAGATGCTTCCTTTTCCAGACCCGCAAAACCTACCTGGCTCTCTCAATGGCTTCTGTTCTATGTACATTGGAAAGCTGACCGAGGCAAAAGCGATCCCCACCTGAAGGGTCCACATATCCATCCACAGTAACAACTGGACAGCTCGAAGGGACTTTGAACGTCTCCCCCACCTGAACATCCATCTCAAAATAGGCAATTGAACACCAATACTCTGGAGCTGAAGCGGGAGGCGAGGTGGAGGGGTAGAGAAGAGAGGCTTCATTAAAAAACGATCAGCACTTACAAGAACTAGAAGAGTTAAGGAGCGCCGGGAAATGCTTCCTAGACCAGATTTGTTCACAGGTCTGAAAAGTCTCCCGATTACTTTAAAAAAATAATAATAATCTCCATCGATCACAATGGTTTTTTAAAAAGCCATGCTGTTGAACACGGATGGAAGCCAGCCCCCCCCGGGGGTGGTGGTGTAGGGGGCAGTTTGGTTGGATTTCAGGGGTATGTGAAGGAATGTGCAAGTGAACGGGCGTGCAAGGGTGGAGGAGTGCAAAATGTAGGGAATGGCCTGTTTGCCCTTTTCTCCTAACGTGCGCCCCCTTGAACACCTCTCCCACAGCATTTTGGCTTTTTTAGCACCCTTTTAATATGTAAATATTATACAGGTGGGTTGATAAAATGGGTGCAATGGATTTTAAAGAAGGCACAAGGTACCTCTGCTTAATTCTGCAATATGGAATAAGCATTTAACTGAATATTCATTAAAACAAATGCACCTACCAGGATGATTTGATATTGGAGGTTGGAATGCAAGCTCATTATGAACTGGCCCTTTAAAAAAAAACACAATTAAAAAGTCATACTTTTTACCCACACTGTCCCTTGTAAGTTTCCCCATCTCTGAAAGACTATTTCCTTTCCAAATCTAATAAACCTAACTAACAGAACTGGATACAAAATGGATAATGTGTTTTGGCTTAAAAGCCAGCCCACACACTGTTTTTCAGGAGTTGCACCCAAAAATAGACTGGGGCTTGCTACCACTAGAATCTAGAACACTCTGATTGTCCTGACTTGACATTAAACAAATCTAGCCCCAAGGGTGTCCTTCTGGACCAATTCCCAGCAAGGCTGGCTGGGGAATTCTGGGAGTTGAAGTCCACAGGTTTTAAAAGTTGCCATGGTTGAACAGCCCTGATCCAGAGTCTTTTTGAGCAATGCTGGGGCATTCTTCCTCACCCACTCTCCTCCATGACTGGTGTGCTGGTTTACCTACAACCTCACCACCTTTCTTTGGTGCTAGTTAGCTCCAGCCCAAATCCCTGGCTTCAACTAGTTGCCTGACCCCCAACTTCTATGGATTCCTTTACCTGTTAATCACTGATGTCCATCATTTCAACCCTAATTTTCCCCGCAGTTTCCTTTTCCTATTTTCTCCTATGTTATTTTCAAGATCTCTTCAAGCTCCACACAGCTAATGTGTCCATCACCCCACTTTTTACACCTTTTTTTTTTATTAACAACTCTTAATAATTGATAATTTCTTTGGCTTTTCCCAGCTCTCAGTCCAAAAAGATTTCATCCAAAACGTTCTGGTATATATTTGGACCAAACCTCCCTGATTTCTGGCCTGGATTGAAATGAAACTAACTCTTTTGGACATAGAACCTTTTCAGATTCATAGCAAACCAGCAAGATAGGAGAAACTAGGATGAGGTCTGTATGTTTATATCTATAGTGCCTAATATTAAGTACGTACTTTAGAAATAAGCTCAAATTTGATGTGAAGGTTTCTCAACTATTTAAAGGAAATAATTATTTACAGACCAGTACAGGTAGTCCTCAACTTGCAATTCATTTACTGACCGTTCGAAGTTACAATGGCACTGAAAAAAACTGACTTATGACCATTTTTCACACTTATGACCATTGTAGCATCCCCATGGTCACATGATTTACATTCAGATGCTTGACAACTGACTCACATTTATGACGGTTGCAGTGTCCTGGGGTCATGTGGTCATCTTTTGAGACCTTCTGACAAGCAGAGTAGGAAGCCAGATTCAGTTAATTTAACAGCTGCAATTATTCACTTAACAAATGTGACACATAAAATGGGGTAAAACTCATTTTCTCACTAACAAATTTCTCACTTAGCAACATAAATTTTGGGCTTATTGTGGTCATAAGTTGAGGACTGCCGCTAGTCATTCTGTTTTTCAATGACTAAGAGCTTCTACTGTATTCTTTTTAAAATAAATTAGTATTAGCAGTACATTAGCATTCCTGGAACACACCTACAGATTACGTTTTAAAGAAGCTGTATGCTTCCTGATTTGAAAAGGAGGGGCAAAGTATTATGCTATATGAAATGATAATTAGGATTCAATTTACATTGGACACAGAGCAAAGCAGCCTTTGCTCAGAATAAACAAGTTCTTAAGACTGAGTTTGCCTATTGGTAGGCAGCTGAGAAATAAAATATGTACTGGTCTTTCAGGGCCAAATTACCAACACTGAATACTTTGAAATTGCTTAAAATATTATGTTGAGAACAATGTATGGCTTTACCCACAGAACAAAGGATTTTATTATTTAGATGGGTGTTGGTGTTGTGGGGGACGAGACCTCAAAAAAGGTACTTACAATTGCTTAAAAGTCTAAACAAGAAGAATAAGAAAAGCACTATGACTGGCAATTCCAAAAAACCATACCTGTCCATTCTTCCTATCCTCATCACATAGAAACTCTCCTCCCACTTGCTATAATATCGAGAGTGGATTTCCATTTGGAAATCTGCAAATGGAAGGTATTATTTATTATTTATTTAGCATATGGCATACAAGGCCAGGGAGTCTACAATGTTTACAGAAGGCAGACGTTCTGGCAGCCAACAATCTCTGGTTCCTTCATTGCATGGGCATTCTACCAGGGGTGAGAGAGCTAGCCACCAACACTCTTGAGGGAGCTAGATCATCTGGGGCCTTCCTCCACCAGTCTTCCATCAATCGCATCCAGGCAGATCCAGTGCTGGCTCCTGCTCGCTGCACAGAAGGCAGCTTGCGTTTCCCACCACCAAAATGGTGGCACCTGTTTATGTACTTGCAGATGATATGTTTTCAAACTGCTAGGTGGGCAGGAGCTAGGAACAAGTGATGGGAGTTCACTCCAACCCATGATTCTGGGTTCAAACTATCCGAGTGCAGACATTTCTGGCCAACAAATCCAGTGTCATTAAGCCATTGTGCCACCACGTCCTCTAATAGAAGAGATCACTAAAGAATATAAAAATAAACCAGCACAACCATTGTCATTGTTTGTACAAAAATGGCAGAAATCCATCCTCTTCAAATTCACTTTATAAATTCAATATGGACCACATCAAAGGACATTTTGCGATTTAAATTAAAAACCCAAATCTAACTTATCAGTCACCAAACAAATACCAGATACTTGGCTATATTTCATAAATGAATTAAGAAAAAATATGGATGGTATTTCACCCTGCAATCCCCTGGTGAATGTTACAATATATATTTTGGCATGCACATTATGAAACAACGTATTATATTTCTGATAGGTCTTTCTCCGCTTTGATATTTTAATGTAATGTAATGTAATTTTAATGTAAATGGCACAGAACAGAGGAGTGTAGTAAAATAAAATGATTCATTATAAACCTGCAATAATATAGATGCCAATAGGTCTATAAAAGTTCCATACTATGGAACTTAACTAGAAAGTTGTCGGGGATTTTTTCTGAGTATAATATATGTTAAAATTGGATCTTTTAATTTAAATCATATAAAATTATTTGATATGATCCAGATTGAGTTCATAAAGGGTCTTTGAAGAGGATGGGTTTCTGCCATTCTTGTACATGGCAGTACAATTTAGTGTTTTACTTGTAGGTAGAAATATTACCAAAAAAAATATTTCTAAATCTATCAAGTGACATCTATCTGAGATTCTTGTCTTCTCTAATTTTGAACTTCGTTCTTAAATCATTAGGCATTCTCAAGATAGTAAAGTTGTTTCAAGAGTTGATAAGAAATATACAATCTCTACATTATGATATTATAGCTACATTTTGGATAACTATTTAACATGACCAAAGCTTACTGCAGCTGTGCAGCAATATGATTTATATTCTGGTTATCTGCTTCCCATTGGGAGGAATTAATTCAACAGAATGGATCTCTAATTTCACTAGCTTCCCTGTATGAAGTTGCTGCTGTATGCAAACATACTTCTTGTGAAGGAGGACAGGATGTGAAATCATAAATGAAAATATAACAGATTGTGTATTCAGGAAACATTTATTGACTGCACAGACTGTAAGTTCAATTTTCAATATTCAAGCATTTAACGTCAATGAATAAGAAAGGGCGTGTGACTTTCATTTGCTCAAATACGTATATAAATTTGCAGAATTTGCAGAAACTGTAAATATCCATAAGAATGCAGTGCAAAGCTGGACAAATATTCTAATTCCAGTCTTCATAAAAGGAATATTTGAGTACAGAGAGCCCCCACCATCACACATTGTAAGCATATCCCTACTGTATGAATAATCATACTATATATTTCAAACTAAAGTGATAGGATATCTAAGAATAATCTTATAATTCAAATTTATATTACAGATTATTAGAATATTATATACATATACAGAGAGAGAGAGAGAGAGAGAGAGAGAGAGAGAGAGAATATTGATGAAGTATTCTATTCGTTAGTCAGCTCCACTTCCAATATAAATTGATTGATCTATTGCAGGGGTGTCAAACTGGATTTCTTTGAGGGATGGATCAGCACTCTAGTTATCTGCGGGCCAGTAGCAGGGGCGGTGGCGGTGGCAGGGGGGCAGGACGGTTGTCTCCTACAGCACCCTGCTGGCCAAAATAGAGTGTGGGGGGTTTGCGTGAGGCTCCCCTGCGCCTCATTTTCACCCTCCATGGCCTCAAGCAGCACTCTGCTGGCCAAAAATGGGCTGCATGGCTTTTTTCAGCCATTTTTGGCCCGTTGTTTGGCCTGTTTTGGGTCTGTTTTCGGCCCATTTTTCAGCCGGTTTTCAGCCCGGTTTTCAGCCCAGTTTCGGATGGCAGAGTGCTACAGGAGGCCATGGAGGGTGAAAAAGAGGCGCGGGGGTGTGTGCACATGGCCCATTTTAGCTGCCAGAGGCACCGCTGGCCAGTCCTTTGATATTTCCAGGCCAGCCCCATGGGCCGGATTTAAGCACTCCATGGGCCAGATTCGGCCCCCGCGCCTTGAGTTTGACGCCCCTAATTTATTGATTGCTGAATCACCTTCAAGTATGCTAACATACAATTCATGCTATGCAGAGGTGAAATCTAGCTGGTTTGGACCAGTTCTGGCATACCAGTAGGAACGATTATGCACAGTTCGGTGAACCGGCAAATGCCACTGGCTGGCCCTGGCCCTCCCCGCCCTGCCCCTCCCACTCACTCCTTTTCACACTTCGCCTGTCTAGAGTCATGCCCGTGGCATAGGTGTTGCTGCTCTCTGCTTCCCTTGCTTGCCTCAACCATGCCGCCCAACTGATATCTTCCTTCGCTTCTCCCCAGCTACCTCTCCCACGTGCCAGTCATGCTTGCCTGCCTTCCCAGTGGCCTTCCCAGTGGCCTTCCCAGAGGTCCCCATGGCCAGGCATTTTGGCTCTCCTGGGGCTGCAGAGAGGCCTACTAGGCCCAAAATGGGGCACAAGAGGGTGTGGCATGGCCCCCCCATGCCCCATTTTGGCTCTCCTGGGGCTGCAAGGATGCTTACTAGACCCAAAATGGGGTGCAGAGGGCGTGCAGCATGGTTGCAGCATTTTGGGTCCCAGGAGGCTGCAGGGAGGCCTACTAGGCCCAAAATGGGGTGCAAGGGGTGCGGCGTGGCTCCCTGTGAAGATTCAGGAAGGCCTAGTAGGTCCAAAATGGGGTGTGGAGTGCAGCATGGGCTCCTCATGCCACATTTTGGCTCTCCTGGGGCTGAAGGGAGGCCTACTAGGCCCAATATGGGGCATCGGGAGTGTTGTATGGCCCCCCATGCCCCATTTTGGCTCCCAGGAGGCTGCAGGGATCTGCTAGGCCCAAAATGGGATATGGGGGGTGCAGCATGGCCCCCCGAAACCCATTTTGGCTCCCAGGAGGCTGCAGGAAAGCCTACTAACCCTCTCTCCTACCCCATTACATTGCCCATGGGAAAATCTGCTCCAAGGTTGAATAAATCCAGATTAAAATCTAATAAGCTTTCACAGGGCATATATGACAAAATTCAACTGCTTCTTTCACATTTTCTGACTGTGAGATCAATCAACCCATGAAATAGCTTGCCTTCAGAAGTTGTGGAAGTTTCATCACTGGAAGCTTTCAAGAAAAGACCGGACATCTGTTAGAAATGGTGCAGGTAGTGGTGGGATTCAGCCAGGTAACTTTTTGTTCAGTTTGGGGAATTGGCTGAAGTCTCACCTATCCCCATCCCTCACAGACACAGCCTTGTCAGGAGGGAGGGAGATTGCGTCCCAGCCCCAGCTGCAAGGAAGCTCAGCAAAAAGCTGCAAGAAGGCTACAAGAAGCTCAGCTTTTCCCATCTCTCATTCTTTCCCTCCCCATTGTCACAGCCTGCCTGGATGTCTTCTCCCTCACCGCCCATCTTGCAACCTTTTGTGGGGATTTGTTTTTCTTTTTTCGGTCTCTTTTATTTTCTTTTTGAATAAACCCTCTATGTCAAGATTCAGCTGCTGCCAAACTCCCCTTACCTGCCTCCAGGGAAATGGAGCAAAGAAATGAGGCAAAATGCACAGAACCGCTTTAAGGCAGCTTAAATAAGTTTTTACATCCACTGCAAATATCTCAGCTTTTGTTGCTGTGACTTCCTTCCTGGCTGCCACATGCACACCACACGTCCTCTTCATTCTCTGGAGGAGAATGAACTGCTCTTTGTCTGGTCTACAGATCTTCCAGGTTTGGGGCCTCCTCATAAGCAAGGGGTGAAAGCATAACTGGTGATTCAAGAGGTCCTTTACCTCAGTTTCAGCCTTGTGAATTGGGATCAATTGAAGGAGTTTCAAGAGCAGAACTTGGCCTTGAAAATTCTTTCTTAAGTGCAGGCTCCTCAATTTAGGATACCTCCTCATGTTTGAGCTTTGTATCCTTGGAAATGTGTGCCCCAAATGCTACAAAATGATTTTTAAAAAATGCTCTCAACAGCCAAATCCTGCAACAAGAGTTCTTATGTCAGTTGAGCTGCTGTACCTCTATTTTTCTTTTTAAGTACACGACTAACTTGCTTCCATTAACTGTGGAAGATTGGGCATGCAGTACCTCTGCCAGGGCACCTCAGTCGAAGATCTCTCTGGCGGCAGAAAAACCATCAGCCAAGCAGTGATTTGGCATCTCCAGATGTTTCAGCAGTTGGTTCTTAATGCCTGTGCTCACTGGGACTCATGTAGTCCGAACATTTTGAATGCCACCAGCTTGCCTGGTCAGTTCCTTACATATCTTTGCAACTTTCAGTTGTAGAAATTTAAATAAAATTTAAATAAAAGTTGATGTTCAGAAAAATATATACTGTATGTTGTAAGCCCAGAATCTTCCCGTCATTTCATACAAAGATTTAGCAGGGCAATTAGCTATTCATCTGAAAGGCTTTTTAAGAGGCATGATGGCCTAGCGTTAAAGATGCTGAGCTTGTTGGCTGGAAAGCTGAAAGCCCAGGTTCAAGACCCGAGTGTTGCATGATGGGATGGGATGAACTCTCATCCTCCCCCCAGATCTTGCCTAACTAGCAGTTGGAAAACATACAAATGTAAATAGATAAATTGGTACCACTTGGGTGGGAAGGTAATGGCATTCCATGCACCTCAGCATGTAGTCATGCTGGCCAGATGGCCACGGAAATGTCTTCAGACAATTCTGGCTCCCTTGGCTAAGAAAAGGAGATGAGCACTTTCCCCCTAGATGTGGACATGACTGGACAGGGGAAACATTTACCGAAAGACTTGCAGATCAAATCTTGCACAAAGCACACCTGGAAAGTCACAATGGTTTGGCTATTCAACCTGAAAAACCATTTTTGTTTTTACTATTTTGCTAAAGTGTAGCTAATTGTTCACCAGTGATTATAATACTAATATATTTTCTGCAACATGCAATACTAGTAGATTACAGTATTAGTGCTTCCCTCTGCCCTTTGATGTCTTTGAATCAGTCTTCTCCTAGTGACTCTCTAGACAAGTCCCTTCAGTTTTCTTGGAAAGGTTTTTCAGAAGTGGCTTGCCATTGCCCGCCTCTTAGGGCTGAGAGAGAGTAACTGGCTCAAGGTCAACCAATTGACTTGCAGCTTAAGACAGGACTGGACTTCATGGATACCTAGTTTCTAGCTTGGGGCCTTCACTACTACATCAATCTAGCTCTCATTATGTCATAGGATAGTCACATTGTCAGTGCTTTGTACTGTGTATATGTAGGAGGATTCTTCTAAAAGATGTTAACTTCTCCAGCAAGTAGACAAATACCCAAATGAAGATGTGTAAGTAAACACAAGAAAAGATGGTGAATATATGAAGCAACAACACCCAGATGGAAAAATCGCAAAAGGCATGAGAATAGCTAAAAAATAAATAGATGCTGCAGTCCTTTAAAAACATCCTAAAAGATTGGGGTTAGGATAATCCCAAGAAAAGCAAGAACGACTAAAGATGTTAGAAAACCTGGATAGCTTCCTTCCATTCTTTTGCATGTAGAAGAATCTAAAATCAATCACATGTAATCTGCTGGCACCAAGTGATATACAGCTTATGTGACTTACTGATTATGTGCTATCAAGTTGATGTTGACATTTAATGGCTATATTGATAGACCTTCTCCAGGATGAAGGATCAATCTACAGGGGAAGCCATTCAGTCTCCCAAAAGTGCATCATCCATAAAGAGTAAGGAAATTGCAGTGGTGTGTGAGAATGACCTTGGGAGTTGGAACAAAGAGAACGGTGGGAACGGTCAGATAAGAGACAGCAGAGTCTGCAGCTGGTGTGTGGAAATGCTCAGTGGGGAAGGCCCTTTGATTAATCCAATTGCTAGATTAATATTCCAAAACATCTTCAGCTCTTCATCAGTGGAATGTTGAGTGCCATTTGACCTGAGGGGCCTAATGTCTACCCCTATATTATTTGATATTGCTTGGCCATTAATTTCATTGTACCTAAGTGGTGGCTTACAACATCCTTCCTGTAACCACAATGCTGTTCCTTCTTTATGTTTTGGGTCCTGAGTGGTAAACAGTGTAATTTTTAAAAAATACAACTTGAGTCCATTTCAGTTTGCTGATGCCTAAAATGTCAATGGGTAGTCAATTCATTTTATCCTTCTCTGTATTGAGTTTTCCCAGATTTGTATCTTTAGTGTAACTGCGATTCTTCTTTGCAGCTTCATATTTTTCATTTCCTGTACAGCAACATCAGCAGCTAGACATCCTGAAAGTTTTAATCCAGTTATTAGATTAATGTTCCTAAAAATCTTCAGCTCTTCATCAGTGGAATGTGCCATTTGATCTGAGGGGCCAACATCCACCCCTACATCATAGAACAGAGTTTCTCAACCTTAGCTACTTTAAGCCACTCTCTGTGTACACTCCCTAGCCTTTTTGCTCATGCCTCCCAGGGCCCCCTCACACCCCCCCCTCACTATAATGAGGCAACCATATACAACATGTGAGGAGGGATAAATTAGTGAATAAAAATCTGAAAATTTCAGAAAACTGCCAAGAAAATGCTGTTTGTTTGTTTTTTGTTGTTGTTGTACAGCCAAAATGCCAGGGAAAGGTTTAAGGTTCTGGCAAGGTATCTGGAAGAGACAGAGATTCAAGAACCCCAGGTCTGTTAAAGCAACCTGGGTGATCAAAGACACCTTGTGTGTTTAGGGGGAGGTGGTGAAGAAGAAGTGTGGGAGAGATGTTTGATACCTGGACATTCAGGAAAGTGAACATGCGCCAAGGCATGTCTATCCCTAAGAAAAGGGCAAACCTCCACACAATGTTCCTGCAGGATAGCTGGTGTGTTAGTTGTGAGGAGGTGGCTGCTGTGCTGTACAGAGAGAAAACAATGTAAACAGACAGCCTGATTGCCTTAATCTGTCCTTTTCTCTGGCTCTGCTTTCCCTTCCCTTCTCTTCCCTTCTCCCCTCCTCGCCCTTCCCTTCCCTCTTCCCTTCCCTCTTCCCTTCCCTTCCCTTTTTTTTATCAATAGGAAAAAAGGGATTCTGGAAATCTTCCCATGTCTCTTCTCTTATTTTCTGCCCCATTTTGTTCTTACATCTTTTTTCTCCACTGTTTTCCAACTTTATCAGAGTTTAGTATGTGCCTTTCCTATAAGTTTCTCTCAGGCATAGTTTTTTTTCTTGATAGTCATCAAAGACTTACAAACCTGGAGCACGTTTCAGTCCATTATTCAGTCTTTCCAAACTCCACACGTTAGTGCAGCCAATAAAGGCGTAGACTCTGATCAGAATGGATTCCCCAAGCGCAGGATTTCTTTCTCCAGCCTGAAGACAAACATGCTCATTGACCCACAATCACACACACCAGTCTGAGTCCATGAATCCGCAGACCACAGAAATCCAGATGAGTTTGTGCATGATGAAAGAGCTGGAGTGGGAAGGAAGGTGGATTTTAATCAGGAAGCATGAATACTTCTGTAGAGTACCACAAGGGTTTGCAATCTGATTTCAAATGCAGAGAATCGTTCCCAGCAGAAGCAGAAATACAATCTGGTGATCATGGCAGGAGGGGAGAGAATGAAACCACACTCTTGAAGAGAAATTTCAAGAGGTCAGAAAGCCCCAGGAAAAGGCCTGGAGACTAAAACATATGAAGAATGGCCACAGGAACTGTGTATGGCCAGTCCAGAGAAAAGAAGTACTAAGGGGGACATTAATAGCAGTCTTCCAGTATTTAAGGGGCTGCCACAAAGAAGAGGGAAGTCAACCTCTTTTCTAGAGCACCAGGCAGCAGGACAAGAAACAATGGATGGAAAATAATCAAGGACAGAAGCAACCTGGAACTAAGGAGACATTTCCTGACAGGACCATCTCAGACTCGCACCAAACAACCACTCCCTGAATTGCCTCATCCCCTCCAACCTCAGCCCACCCCCAGATATGTTCAGAGGGTACAAGATGTTGGAAGGTGACCCCTGGCAGACCTTCCCACGTGCTTCCAACCCCTGGTGGAGAAAATAAACCTGACAAACAAAATGGAGGCTGTACCCAAGCTGTCTTTTAAAGATGACCAAAGTCAAGCCCAGTTTGCCTAATTCTATTGGACCCAAATTGACCCTCCCTGCCCCAGACAAAGCCCTTGCAAGCCCATCTAGACCCAAGACTAGAAGCTCACTAGCTCACAGTCCAGTCTTAAGGCAAGTCTTGCAAGGAGGTTTGAACCCAGAGAAGCCCAACTTTTCCTTCTTCATCAGCTGATGACCCTCAGCTCCTTCACAAGAGGCTATCCAAGATCAGCTGACCTCCCAAAAGGCCCCCTTTGCCCAACAAGAAATGCACCCCACCCCAGACTGACTAGCTTCCCCAAACTGGCTGACCAATCTAGGATTTCCCATCTTGCAGCCCTCAATTTCTATCACATTTTGACTTTGTCATGGTTCAGAGTCCCTCTTTCTTATAAATTAGGCACCTTTGCAGACATCTTCCCTTCCCTTCCCTTACAGCCAGCCTATCTGGCTGCCTTCCCTTCCCTTCCCCCTTCCCTTCTCTTCTTTTTATCCAAAGGAAAAGAGGGATTCTGGAAATCATCCCATATCTCTTCTCTTATTTTCTGCCCCATTTTGTTCTTACATCTTATTTCTCCACTGTTTCCCATCTTTAACAGAGTTTAGCATGTGTTCCATTAAGCTAAAAAAAAGGCTGCCAATTCTCCTTGCTAACCTTCTCTTTCCATAGACAATATGTCATGGCTGCCATTCTGCTAGCCAGGCATTGCAAGCTGACAACCTGATATTAGCAATGGAGGGTGTGGGAGGGAAGAGAGGACTGGAATTTAGGGAGGAATTAGGAGAGGGATGGAAACCAAGCTTTGTTGGCCTGAAGCGTGAGAAACACCAGCTAGCCCAAGGTCATTATCGGTATGCAGAGTTGGAAAGCCCAACTGAAGGTCCGTTACCCAAGCAACATTCACGCACCCAATTGAACATTACTTGATAATGAGGGGATAGCCAGGGAAAAAGTAAAGTTAAATGTATTGTTTGCATGTGAAAACACCAGTTCCAGCTTTGCTACTTCTGTAACCACTTAAGCTTTAGTAAAGTACACTCTTGGTGAAAATAATGGGCCACGGGTCTTTCTTTATAGATGATTGAGTGGGATGGTTGATACAAAAAAATATTATAAAGACGGATTAGTGATCACTGTTAATTTTTAAATGGTTAACTTATTAGTGTGGGATGCCCAGTTCTTAGACTTGCTTGCTTGCTTGCCTCCTCACCAGTGGTGGGATTCAAAATTATTTACTACCGGTTCTGTGGGAATGGCTTGGTGGTCATGTGACTGGATGGGCGTGCCTTGGTGATCATGTGACTGGGTGGGCGTGGCTTGGTGGGCGTGTGACTGGGTGGGCGTTACCAACTCACCGTCACTCACGTCAAGGGGTGCCTCACCTGACCCTCCCTTCCCAGCTCTCCAACTTCTCTCTGTCGGGGGGGGGGAGGCAGTGGCGGGGGAAGCTTCTGAGCAGCATGATTCCCCCCTCCCCAGTCATCCAGCTCCACCTGACCTACTTCCTGAGTCTCATCATTCTCGGCCCCACCCCCACTCAAGTGACAGCAGGCTCTGCGGGACAACAGGGCAGGCTCAGGGACAATGGCGCGGAATAGGTTGCTACCTATGCTTGCAAGCGGCAATCTACTCTTCTTCTCTCAGGACGCTGGTGCAGGCACCATGCATTGCTTGTCGGGGCTGAGCAGGAAAGCCGCTGTCATGCCACTCCCCCTCACTTCCCTGAGCTCAGAGCCGAGGCCGTGCAGCATCGCCCAACCGCCAGTGGGGATGAAGCGGTTTTCAACTGAGCAAGGAAGCCCTGTGGAGCCAGGCCCTTCACACCCACATCCTAGGTGAGCCTAGGTGGCGCAGTGGTTAGAGTGTTGAACTGCAGGCCACTTCTGCTGATTCAATCTAGCGGTTCA
>JANHFL010010424.1:0-13376 GCA_032468155.1 Oxyrhabdium leporinum
AAGCTGTAAACCGCCCCGAGTCTTCGGAATGGGGCGGTATATAAATGTAAAAATAAATAAATAAATAAATAAAAAAATAAATTCAAGAACATGATTGATTGGTTTACGATGATATGGGGAGGAATTAGTGATGGATGCAAAATGAGAGGTTCTGAATAGCAATGGGCCAATATTTAGTAATGTCAAGAATAGTTGGGCAAAAATAAACATAGAAAAAAAGTGAAAGAAATGAGAGGGAAAGTAGAACATTTGCAAAAATGGAAAGTACAAATCATGTATGAAATAGCAGCAGATAACAAATGAATAATGATAATTAATAATTAATAAATTACTTTCCCAACAGATTGAAAGAAAAATAGAGGTAAGAAAATACAATGGGGAAATTGCTTGTGATAGAATGAAAATAATTATATTACAGACAGCCACAGAAGTGTGTGGAGCTATGCTTATAGGAAGTACAAAAGGATGATAATACGATGAAGTGGGGTGGTATAATAGAAAAAAATGCTGATAAGGGAATGATTTCTGTCAAATTTATTTTATTTATTTAGCATATAGCATTTATAGAGGTCATGCAATCACTGACTGTAATCACTTATTTCTGTCAAATGAGAAAGAGACAAAAGTAGCTGCAAAGCATATAGGGGAGACAGCAAGGGAGAGAAAATGAAGAATGAATTTGATGGAAATAATTTAAAAATATTACAGAAATTGGTGAAAAAGAGTAAACAAGGAATCTTCAACAAAGGGAATGGAATAAAGAATAGCAATGATGAAATGATTGGAATGAAACTGAAGTGAGGAACATTCAGTAGTTCAACACTGAGTGGTAAGTAATATAAGGATGTGTGCATTTGCCTTGATTATTGACTGCATTTATGGACAAATGAGTAAGGAATACTTGCAGGGATGTTGTAGGTATATTGGATGGAAACATGAATATGAGTGTACTATACTGTATTCAGGCAATGACATGTTGTTCGCTTAGAATCTCTGCATAACCAATTTTCAGAACTTTGTGCAAATTAAAAAGCATAAATATATTTAGTTAGGAATGTAAAGCATCTTTCTTCATAAAAGGCTGCTAGACTGGCCTATAAAACAATAAAAAAGAAGATAACCTTTCACACCTAATATTATTTCCTCTTTTTCAAATTGTGTGTGTGTGTACGTCTGTAAATTGTCAACCTTTGGCCATTAGTCATGCTAGATGGGGATTAAGTGATCTGAAATGCAACATATCTAGAGGCAAACAGGTTGAGAATGCTGTACATATATACAGGACACAGATATATGACCAAGCTATAATAGAGATACCTTATGCAACTTTGCAGATACCTTATGCCTCTGCACACCTCCCCCTCCCCCATGTCTTCGTACAAATAAAATTTGAGTTGCAAGCAATTGAGAGAAAATATATTCTCTTTTCAGTAGTTGTTTAGGACAACACAGAAAATATGTCAAAAGGGTCACAACTACAACTGACAGAACTTTTTGTCATAGTTCTCCTGACAAAGTAACAATAGTATATTAGCAGCAGTATCTCCAAGATACTTACAACTATTTCCAAGTTGCGGTTCAGATGCATTTGGGTTTCAGACATCTGTATCAAAATTTCACCTTTAGGAGGTAAAGAAAAAACATTTAATTATTTTTCTTCTGGCAATGGCTGGGAATTCTAAAAGATGTAGCGCCTCCAAACACATCCAATGTTACTGTTCATCAAGAATTGTGATTTGTTGACCATGTGGGGGGACGAAATTGGAAAAGTGGTATTATTCCAGATGTCAAGGAATGATCATCAGAATATGTGTGATCTGTTTCCACTAATGAAAGGATGCAGCAATATGGCTATGATACTTACAATAATATCTCGCATTATTTATATTATAGCAGTGAATTCATTGGTAAACCAGCGATTAAAATATTTTTGTTTTCTCCTTTTAACTGTTTGAAAATTTTATCTGTTTTTAAGATTAAAGATTGTTTTGTTGCAAAGATATAGATATCAAATAATAATTGTAAAAAAAGTTGTAAAAATAATTGTAAAAATATTACTGATCTCATCTGCATTACCTGAACCAGAGGTAAATTATCTAGATTTCATACTTCTCCAAATGTCATAATAGCAATAACAATAGCACTTAGACTTATAGCCCTCTCTAAGCAGTTTACAGAGTTAGCATAGTGCCCCCAACTATCTGGGTCCTCATTTTACCGACCTTGGAAGGATGGAAGGCTGAGTCAACCTTGAGCTGGTCAGAATCAAACTCCTGGCAGTGAGCAGTAAATTAACCTACAGTACTGCATTCTAACCACTATGCCACAATGGCTCGTGCAGTTCTCAACTCAACTCAAAATACACATCTGAATGCCTTTGACCACAGATTTTAAGAAAAATAATTAAAAATGAATAAAAACTAAGAAATAAAATACATTATGTGTATTTTGTCAGACAATTGTTTATTTTTTTTAAAAAAATAGGAAGTTTAAAAACTTGCACATGAAAGCAGAACTGAGTCAGATGAACATGTTTGAAATGGTCTAAAATAGGAAGTAAATTGATCAGCCTATTGTATCTAGATATACAAGTTCACATTCTAGCTCAGCTACACAGTCCTTGCATAAGATTGAATTATATCAGTTTGAAACATGAGTGTACTGTGAAAAGGATGGATCAATGTCTGAATATAAACTCACCAAATATCTTTGCATGCTGAACCCAATGGAATGATGAGCAATCATAGTGTTATTTAGCCCCCTATATTACATAGTAATTTAAATTATTATTACCAGGTGACAATCATATATCATCCCATGAAAATCCATGTCTTACCCAGAATTTGTGAAGTAGAACTCTGAAGAGCTTGTTCTCCAATCTTCTGAACAGCTGTAAAATATACATCTGCTGCCTCAGATAATGCTGCAGGTTGTTTTTTTTAAAAGAAGAAAATTAGAATGCATTTCTGGCTGAGAACTCTCTTTCTCTTTTTAAAATTTATTTTTCTAAGAATTGTTCTTCAATTGTTAAAACATTTTCAAATAATTCATTCCTTGGGTTTTTCTCTGCCAAAGATTCGGGTCAGCTCCCAAACTGCAAATCTTTTGCAGTTTGTGTTAGGCAAAGAAAAGAATAGGACTGCTTGAAAATTCCATTTGTTTCATGTTATCCACAAGCAGAGTATGCGAAGCTGGGCATTCCTTATACTGTGCTACAGTATGCACAGTACTGATTGTGGTGCATCTGATTATACAGATAGATTTTTCCGCACACTGATATTCTTCTCTATCCATGAATGGTGAGAAAGATAACCTTCTCTCTCATGTATATATGAAATTCTACCGAATTAAACACTTAATGCAGTTGTTATTTGCTACGTTATGTCTGCCCAACTCCAAATGATTATGGGTAGCTTATTTTATTTTAAAAGCAAGAAACAATATGAAATAATGAAACAAATCATGCAAGTGAAAAAGAGAGGACATTACCGTATATAATATATAGCATCAAAAAAATAACTTAATGGGCTATCAAGCCTATTCCAGTCCAAAAACAACCAGTTTTTCAAGGAATCTTGGATATCAACAAGGTTTCTGTGCGCTACACTGTCAGAAAGAATGTTCCAGACTGTAAGCAAGTAGACATATAGCAAGCTGTGTTACTTACCGTAAAAAGCCTGCAGATATTTGTTGCCCAGATATATCAGCTTCTCCAAAGCTGGATTAAACTGTTCCAGGATGCTCTATTATCCATCCAGATGAAAAAATAAATAAATAAAAATCTTACATACAGCTTCTGGGTCTCTTTTAAGAAAACTTACTATAGCCCAGGCATTATTGCTTTCTATATTCTAGACAATCAATCAAGTGGGCCATCCATAAGATTTCAAAGTATGTTATGCTGAAAATACCTTAACCAGTTACTGACCCAAATTTGGAAGAAATATAAGGTGGTATTATGGACTCAATGTTGGGACCCAATGTTAACAGTGAGCAAAATGAGGGTAGATACAACACTTTCTTCTTTCCCACCACCCCCAGAGGTAATCAAGATAATTAATTTTTAGCTATCTTCCATGGCTAGTGGAATCCATTCTAGTAAAATGGATGTTCGGATGCCTTTTTCCCTTAAGGATTGTTCATTGAGTTAATATGATCCCATTTCACCCCATCTTTGTCCAGCTTTGGTGACCTTCCTGTCACCCAGGAACTTTTTGCTGTCTCACCCATCCTGGGTCAGGCTATTCTTCAGCAGCCAGAACTGCCTAAGTACAACTTAGTTTGCCAACCATCTTCTTCTATTCTGCTTTTCCAACTCCAACACAGCTCTGTCGTCCTGCAAATTCCTTAGCCAAATTCTTTTCTCACCTACCCTCCCAAAACGAGAGCTCTCTTTATATATGTGGAGGGGGAAAAAACACCACTTCATCATTTACTCTTCTTAACTTCCAAGTTGCTATCTTCCATATGCTGTGGCCATTACCCTAAGGGCCCATAGATATTGACCTCTCCTGCCCCACATGGCTTTTGTCAATTGAAGGTTGTACATAACACTTTTGTACACTTTCTCTAAAAGGTATAGCTTAGGTTATCCGTCTCAGTTATACCTCTCCATGTCTAGTATTCTCTGACTAATGGTAACAATAGTACTAGTGTGTTTGGGCAGAGTTAACCATCATCCAGCATGTTGAATAAACACTGCCTTGCTAGGTTTACTTAGATAAATATTGCAAATCAATGAACTTGCCAAGTATAGTTTCTATTTCATCTAGCAGTTAGTTTTCATTGCATATTAGATTACCTTCTTGTTACTTCTAAGCTGAGCCTCTTGGCCTCTTAATAGTTTTCCAGCTTAGCAAACATTACTGGGCAAGAGGTTAAACCAGATGTCATCCAAGATTTACATTCTATGGTTCTATGAAATGCAAAACTTTTGTGGAACCAGAGAATGTAAAAAATGGAAGTCACATCTTTATTACAATCCCAGTTGGCAACATCCTACTAATTTCTTAGTTTTGCCCATTTCAAAACATCTCCTTACCTTCAACTGTTTATTTCACTTCCTAATGTTCTTCAAGCTTGAAGATCAAAAGCAGCCTTCCTCAAAAGCATCTCCAGATGGGTTGGGTTGTAATTCACAGACTTTTTAGATAGCATAAGCCATACCATCTTGATGGTGGCAAATTAGAAATGGTTGTTCTTAAGCTTATGGAAATTCCTCAGAATTCCTTTAAATTCTAAGCATTTTTTTATAAATCATAGTGTAAGGTTCATTGATATATTTGCTATAGAAGTTAGATCACTCTCCGTTTGCCAAGCAATATAGGAACCCTGATACTTTATTCCATTTATCTCTTAAATTTTCCATAACAAATTGATGCATTGATAAGAAATAACTATAAAAACTAATGGGTTGAGGTTTTTGTAGTTTTAAAAGATTTAACCAGCAATTCTAGAATCTTAGATGTCTTAGAAGCTGAAAATGCTGCTGGTCCAAACAAAGTTGTTAACAAATATTGTAGATGTAAATATTGCCACTGAGTTAAATTTGATAGATGATATTGATCTGTCAGCACAGGATATGTTAAAAAATTGTCAATTGGTCCAAAATCAATATTCCTGCTTTCATTCGATTTTTTTATCTCACTATTTTCTCTCAATTTTTAATGTTGGATTTCCCTATAAAGTCAATTTAGCATACGAAAAAATATCAAATTTATTTTTATGAGATGTTCCATTCCATAGCTTTATAACAGATACAATTATATAGAGATGCTAGAGTTCTATTGTATTTGGATCGTAATTCTGTCCATCCAGCCAAAGGTGCTATATATGTATATGACCAAGTTGCCCAAATCAGAAAATTAAAACCAATTTGGCTTTGTAAGGGTAAGTATAATGAAATAGAGGACTCGTTTATGTTTTAAAATGTTTTTAAAAAATACAGAAGGTCCTACCATAATGTATGAATCTGGTCTTTATGAAATAAATGCTGCTTCTACTAAAAATGGCTGCATGATCAGATAATATAGAACAAACTATCTAGGTATAAACACAATTACTGTATATACTATGAATAAATTATTTTAATTCTCTTAAATTTGTAACTAAAACTGGGATTCAAAGAATTAAGATCCTCAGTTACTCTTAAGTATCTCATTAGTTAAAGCAGATATTATCTTATTCAAGTTTTTAAAACTATAGCACTCAGAAGCTATACTGTCAAGCAATCTGGATCACAGGTTTAGTACTCGAATAGTTTTTCTCCATTTATATTTTAACCACTTCTTTTTACTTCCATTTTGTCTCTTGCAGAATCCATTATTAAGGAAAGTCTTCTTAAACCACATGTTTCTCTTGGCCAATCAAGAGAGCCTGTTACAATCCAGGAAACAAAGAAAACTAAGTCTCACCTTATAAATAGTGATTGTCGATCTGTAGGATTGCTCCATCGTCAAATATTTTAAGATCCAAGAATCACTTCTCCAGGAATGGAGGTGTTTGAGAAGATATGCAGTCCTAAGGAATACCTATGGATCCAGCTCTATGATTGCAGCTGGAAGACAGTTTTCCACAAGCACAGGACACAACAAAGTTGCTGACTTGCTTTGAAAAAGAAGAACACACTGTCAGAGAGTTTAATAATTAATTCTCATGTTGTGCTGTTGGAACTTGATCTTTAGGTGTAATCAGATATCAGGTAGGGCGGAATCTTGTGACAGCTATGGGGGGGTCATATGATCTTCACTCTTAATTATGTATTGCAGTTTCCGTATATGATTCTTTGTGAAGCGTTCCACTGAACTATCTTGACTGAAATCATTATGATGAGGTTGAGCACCTTGAACAATTTATCTCCGGTTTGGCTTAAAGTGCTTTTTCCACTTCTGCCTAACCAAGCAATACATATACAAGGTGTACCTTTTTTCTACTACATCTTCATGACATGTTCTTTATCTCATCTTCAGTCCATGATGGAACAAGCTTGTTGCCAGTAGTTGTTCCAGTCTTAAAGTAATGTTTTTCCTTATATTCTAATACTATTACTTGTGTGGCCATGGGTAGAAATATTAGCTTGGATAGAGTTAGCATACTGATGATACTTCACTCCATGGCTCCATGTAGATGTTAAACAGGGGTGAAAAGAGTGCCAAGCTCTGTGAAACTCCACAAAACAGGGCCCATGGTTAGACCTTTCCCCCCCGATCAAAACTGACCCAAAACACAGGCCATGGTTAGACCTTTCCCCCAGATCAATATAAGTCCCAAAGGAAGAGAACCAGCATAACATTATCTGATTACTCCCAATCTCCAAAGAGACAATCCGGTAGGATAGCAATAGCACTTAGACTTACTATACCGCTTCACAGTGCTTTTACAGCCCTCTCTAAGTGGTTTACAGAGTCATCATATTTCCCCCAACAATCTGGGTCCTCATTTTACCGACCTCGGAAAGATGGAAGGCTGAGTCAACCTTGAGCCTGATGAGATTCAAACTGCCAAATTGCAGGCAGCCAGCAATCAGCAGAAGTAGCCTGCAGTACTGCGGCTACTAACCACTGTTCCACTGCAGCTCTGATTAATCATTAATCATACCATGATTAATGAGTGGTCAAGAGAATCAGTATAACATCATCTGCTTATTCCCAATCTCCAAAGAGACAATCCAGCAGGATACCATGATTAATGATATCAAAAGCCAATGAGTGGTCAAGAAAAGCAAAAATGGGAGCACAAACACCATCCCACTTCCACTAAATATAATCAATGCCATTTTATCCTGTATCCAGGTCATAATCCCTACTGAAAGAAGTCCAAATAATCCAGTTTCTCCAAGGTTTCTGGAGCTGCCACACAATCAGAGGTGAAATCTAGCTGGTTTGCACCGGTTCAAGTGAACCGGTAGGGAAAATTTTGATTGGTTCGGAGAACTGGCAAATATCACCTCTGGCTGGCCCCGCCCCTGCCCACCTGCTCACCGCTCGCCCCGCGCAGCGTCTGGAGCTTGCCAGGCGCCACCGCCGCTCGCGTCGCGCCGCTCCCCGTGCCACGTCCACACATGGCCTAGCTACCCGCGCACCGCCTGCGGCCCCCGGAGCTTGCCTGGCACCGCTGCCGCTCGCATCGCACCGCCGCCGCTCGCATCGCACCGCCGCCGCTCGCATCGCACCGCCGCCCACCTGCCCTGCCAGGCGGGGAGGCTACCGTGACCGTTTTAGGCAGGTCTACACCGTGAAGGCTACCAAAATCCAAGCTCCAAGATCTGGACCAGCACTTGAGTGGGAGCCAACTGGCGGCCCGGAAGGCCGATGCAACCCTAGGCGGCGTCAGCAGAGGGATGACATCGGGGTCAGGGGAAGCGTTAGTACCGCTTCATGCTGCTTTGGTAAAGGCCAGGCCTGGAGTGTTGCATCCAGTTCTGGCCAGCAGAATGCAAAAAAGGGGCTGAGACTTTAGAAAAAGTGCAGAGAAAAGCAAGAGAGGTGATCTTTGTTTTGGGTTTAGAGACTAAATCCTATCAGGAGCGGCTAAGGGAACTGGGTAGGCTTAGCCCCAATGAAAAGGTTTAAGATGATCGCCCCAAAGGTGATCTTTTTCTTGTTTTTTTTCTCTGAAGACGTTTCGCTTCTCCTCTTAAGAAGCTTCTTCGGCTCTGACTGGATGGTGGGGAAGGGAAGGATTTAAGGTCTTCAGAGAAAAAAAACAAGGAAAGCCCACTTGCCTCACGAGAAAAGCACCTTTGGGACAACCAGGACCTGGAGGGTGGAGCACCCCTCGACTTTCAGCCCTGCACTTTGGGATGAACACTCTTCGAATGGTGCGGGAGTATGAACGGGTTTCCAGAAAGCTGCAGACTACAGGAGCATTGGCACTACTCAGCTGACCCTGAGGACACAGACCAACCTCCAAGTAGCCTCAACGGCTCTCTAAAAAGGATGCAAAGGACCAGCTGTCTGCAAGGAACATAAATCCTTCCCTTCCGCACCGCTCAGTCAGAGCTGAAGAAGCTTCTTGGAGGAGAAGTGAAGCATCTTCAAAGAAGAAAAACCAAGAAGGTCCATTTGCCTCTTAAAAAAAGCACCTTTGGCACAACCAGGATCCTCGATGACTGAGAATCTCCATAGACTTTAAGATGATAGCATCCTCTAGTATTTGAGGGGCTGCCCCAGAGAAGAGGGAGGGGGTCAAGCTATTCTCCAAAGCATCTAAAGGCAGGAGAAGAAGCAACAGATGGAAACTCATCAAGGAGAGAAGCAACCCGGAACTAGGGAGGAATTTCCTGACAGAACGAAGTTTTGGGGCTGTGTGATGTACAAACTCAACCAACTATGGTTACTCAGTGTAGTATGAATAAGCTAGGGTATTAATCCAGCAATTGACATGGTTTCTAGACATGAAAAGTTATTGCCTGCGCCGTGGTGACGCCGTGATTAGAATGCAGTATTGTAGGCTAATTGTGTTGACTGCTAGGGGTTCGATCCTCACCGGCTGAAGATGGACTCGGCCTTCCATCCTTCCGAGGTCGGTAAAAGGAGGACCCCAGATTGTTGGGGGCAAGAGGCTGACTCTGTAAAACAGCTTAGAGAGGGCTGTGTAGAGTAGAGTAGAGTAGAATAGAATAGAATAGAATAGAATAGAATAGAATAGAATAGAATAGAATAGAAAAGAAAATAGAATAGAAAATAGAATAGAAAATAGAATAGAATAGAATAGAAAATAGAATAGAATAGAATAGAATAAGAATAGAGAATGAAAGAATGAAAGAATAGAATAGAATATTGAAATAGATTAGAATAAAGAATAGAATAGATTAGAATAAAGTAGAATAGAATTTAGAATGAAAGACTAGAATGGAATATTGAAATAGAATAAAGAAGAGATTAGAATAAAGTAGAATAGAAATAAGAATGATAGAATAGAATAGAATGGAATGGAATAATAATTTTATTGTCACTCTGATTGTACACTAATCGTCATACAGTAAAATGAAATTCCGTTGCCTACGGCTCTCAAAGGGTCACCGCCTCCAACATACACTGCATGAACATGACAAAATAAACGAATGAATAAATAAATGCAGAATTATGCATAAACCCACATATATTCTACGACGGAGAGAAACAATGCAGTCTGGTCCTGATGTACCCGCGTCGATGGCGAGAGAAACGACTCCTGTGAGTTTACCAGACGCGGACGGCCTAGGGAGCCAAAGCCCTTATCAGAATCTGGCAATCCTGCTCGGGCTCCCAGACTCTAGGATTACCAGATTAACCGTGGTTTGTTGAATAAAAGAGTTAGCCGAGTTCAGGCAGGACCCTAAACCAAATGCGAGGAAACCCACATTACAGCTGCCCTTGATGGAACCCGGGGGGGCGGCAGGGAAGAGAGACAGTCGATGTAAGCCTATTAATTGATTTTTTTTTGAAAGAAAATGGATGGAAAGGGAAAAGGAGCTGACTGCTGATTTAATTAGACCGACAATGCAGGGGCTAATGATGGATTAAGCCCCAAGCCCTGGCTCGCCTCGTTTTCTTCACATTGCAGGGGAGAAAAAACAACTCCCTGACTCCCTGTGTCAAGCCTGAAACTTTGCTGCTGATATTATACCCTGCTATTTGGCTAGTCCTTGACTTACAACAGTTCATTTAGTGACTGTTCCAAGTTACAACGTCATTGAAAAAAAGGATTTACGGCCATCCCCCCCCTCCCCCCATCTTTAAACAGTTTTATTACATTATAGAATAAAATACAAAATACAAAAGCAAATAGGAAGACACATTGGATTAGGGTTAGGGTTAGGATTAGAAAAAAGCATTGACTTCCGACTCCCTCTGTTGCAGTAGACCTTGCGTTAACACAAGGTTTTACTTTTCCACAATTATATCAACTAGCCATTTACAGATCCATATCCAGATTAACAGAGGTGGAAGGGAGCTTGTAGGTCATCTAGTCCAACCCCCTGCCCAAGCAGGAGACCCTACACCGTTTCTGACAGATGGCAGTCCAATCTCTTCTTGAAAGCCTCCAAGGATGAAGCTCCCACAACTTCTGGATGACAGGTCATTCCTCTAATTAATTGTTAATTGTCCGGAAATTTCTCCTTATTTCGAGGTTGAATCTCTCCTTGATCACTTTCCATCCATTATTCCTTCTCTGGCCTTCAAAGGTGCTTTAGAGAATAGCTTGACCCCTTCCTCCTCTCTGGGGCAGCCCCTCCCTCAGATATTGGAAGACTGCTCTCTCCTTTCTCCCCTGGTCCGTCTCTTCCCTGGACCAGCCAGGACCAGTTCCTGCAACCGTCCATCGTACGTTTTAGCCTCTGGTCCCCGCATCATCCTGGTTGCTGTTCTTCGGGAAAGACTGAGCTACAAATCAAATCCCTGTTTGCAACCATTCTTGGAGCATAATCAAAGAAGGAAAGTCACATTCCTTTCTTCCTGCTGTGTTCATCAGATTTGAAATTATTGTCTTCATAACTTGCAAATATGTGCCTGTTTTTTTCCTCTGCGGGGCCGGAGAACGTGAACTGAGATAGGCTCCCAAGTTCAGCCCTATTGCTATTTTCTTCCTTTTGGCTTTCAAGTCGAAGTTTTGATTGGAATCAGTCTTATTATTTTATGAGTATAAAAGGGAGTAGTTAGCAGTAAGATTTATTCTAGATTCATCTTATCAGCTCTAAGGCATCAATTTTGCAATCAATTCCCACTGGGTCCTTACCAAGAAAGCCATATTCCGAATCAATCTTGGAATTCATTAGGTTATTTCTGGTGTTAAAAAATAAGATTGATTTGTACTTTATGTTCCAGGGCTCCTGCAATTTATTTTTTAATGATATGAGGTAAGACTCAATCTTGGCACCGAGCTTCCTCCCCAATCTCTTCTCCCGCAATGGGAATAATTTTCATATTCTTCAGAATGAGATCAGCTTATTCATCCCCGAATTTGCACACATTCAGAACAAGAACGGCAATCCGACAATTTTGTATTCATTCAGAGTTTGCCTTGTAAGATTGTGAGTTTTGGGTTTCCAAAATTTAAAAGAAAAGCTCATGTTTCTGCACTCATGAACAAATTGTGATACACATTTTGCTAGTGTGTGTGTACTACGCAACCTGCTTTTCTTTTTTTTTAACAATAAAAGGCACTTTTCTTTATACAGATATTCCTCAAGTTACCACTACAATTGTGCCCAAAATTTCCAGGGCTAAATGAGGCAGGTGTTAAGTGAGTTTTACCATCATTTGTGCCACAGTTGTTAAGTAACAGAATAACAAAGTTGGAAGGGTCCTTGGAGGTCTTCTAGTCCAACCCCCCTGCTCAAGCAGGAGACCCTGTGCAGAATGACAGAGTTGGAGGGGTTCTTGGAGGTCTTCTAGTCCACCCCATCCTCAAGCAGGAGGTCCTATACCATTTCAGACAAGTGATTGACCGGTCTCTTCTTAAAAACCTCCAGCGATGGAGAGCTCTGGAGGGAAGCTGGTTAATTGTTCTCACTGTCAGGAAATTTCTCCTTAGTTCCAGGTTGCTTTTCTCCTTGGTTGGTTTCACTCTAGTACGTTGTTAAGTTACTAACACAGTTGTTACGTGAATCTGGCTTCGCCATTGACTTTGCTTGTCAGAAGGTCACAAAAGGGGATCACGCCATGCCAGGACACTGCGACCATCATCTCCAAGCCTCTTAATTTCGACCACCTGGCTCTGGGGATGCTGCAATGGTTAGAAGTGTGAAAAATTGTTATGAAGTCACTTTTTTTTCAGTGTCGTTGTAACTTCAAGCGGTCACTAAACGAAAGGTTGTAAGACAAGGACTACCTGTGTTTGTGAGTACTGGTAGACATTACAAAGTGTGTATGAATATAAGGTATTTGCCCAATGTGCATCCGTTTACACTTTTGTCAACTAAATGGTGTGTTAAGTTAGTGTGAAGACAAGGACCACGGGAGGCAGGATAGCAGTCTTTCAATATTTGAGGGGCTGCAACAAAGGGAAAAAAAAAAGGGGAGGGGGTCAACCTATTGTCCAAAGGACCAGAAGGTAGGAGAAGAAACAATGGATGGAAACTGAAAACAAGGAGAGATTCAACCTAGAAATAAAGAGAAATTTCCTGACCGTGAGAACAATCAACCCGTGGTACAGAAGTTGCCTTTGGAAGTTGTGGGGGCTTCATTACTGGAGGCTTTCAAGAAGAGACTGTCAGAAATGGTGTTGGGTCTCCTGTTTGGGTCGGGGGTTGGACTAGATGACCTAGAAGGTCCCTTCCGGCTCTGGTATTCTATATTCAGTGGAACAGCTTGCCACCAGAAGTTGTGGGAGCTTCATCCCTGGAGGCTTTCAAGAAGAGACTGTCAGAAATGGTGTAGGGTCTCCTGCTTGGG
>JANHFL010010426.1:6018-17206 GCA_032468155.1 Oxyrhabdium leporinum
TGTAGAATCCCACGAGTGGTTAGAATGCAGGATAACTCACTGCTCACTGTCAGGAGTTCGATTCTGACCGGCTCAAGGTTGACTGAGCCTTCCATCCTTCCAAGGTCAGTAAAATGAAGACCCAGATTGCTGGGGGCAATATGCTGGCTCTGTAAACTGCTTAGAGAGTATAAAGCGGTGTATATACGTCTAAGTGCTGGTGCTATCAGGGATACAGTGATTTGCAGCCATAGTCATTGCCTTACAGGGGAGAAAATATGAGGAAGAGGATGTATATCAGATACTATTGTAATTAAACCTTTCTCTGATGACAATCAAATCAGGAATGGCAACATATAGCACCCAGAGCCCATGATCTTCTTTTCATCTTTTTGAATAAACTATTTCAAAGTGATAACTAAAGCTGCAAAAAAATAAAAATAACTATAGTTTTTTAAAGAAAAAACAAAGAAGAGAACCAAAACTTGGGAGAAGTTTCAGTTATGACAGTTTTTCCTCCGTTGTGAGCTAGGAAACTAATGAAACATACACTGTAGTCTCAGTTTTAAAATGGTTTTTAAAAGGTCCTCAAATCTCTTGCTCAAATATGCAATGTGGCCCTACTCACTTTTAACCCCTCAATCCTTATCTTCCCCTTCAAAGATTAGGTACCTAACAATAAGTAGGTACTCTGAAATATTTGAGATTCTGATGATCATACTCAAGCAAATTATATATTCCTGATTGTGGAGTCCTTGATGTTCTCTGAGCTTGGTGGTTTTCCTGCAGACATTTCATTACCACACTAGGTAACATCATCCTGCACTAATGATTTTATCTAGTTTGGCAATGCAAGAAATCCACCAATCTCAGAGAGTACCAAGGACCCCCCACAGTTTAATCCTGAGCTACAAATATTCTCTTCTGTCGGTATGCCTGATTTTCTAATTCCTCTTCTTAAATGTAGAAAGGCAGAAGGAAGTATTGGACAGGCAAAGATTGAAGCTATCATTTCACAAATAATCCATAATGGGCAAGGCCATTGGCTTTTTGTTATTACAAGGGCCAAACTGAGATACAGGATGCTTTCTTGTTCAGATTTTCTATGGAAGTAAGCAAAACTTCAAAAATATATCGATGTCAATGGGACAATAGATTGTCCACCCATTCTGCAGCGTTGCAACATTTCCACAGAGATGCTTTCTTTTGCTACTGTTTCATAAGAACTGTAGAGGCAGTAAATTGATTTGGCTCTCCAAATCAGAGTTAGTCATGAGTTCAGTTTGGTCTAGAGCCAGGCCTGAAAGGAGGAAAAACTCTCATATGGTAGTTCTCTAGTTTAACACACAGAGCACCACATTTTCCACAATAAAAACCATAGCAGCATTGACAACAACACTTTAAGAGTTCCGAAAATGGTTGAGAACTTTTCTTTTATTGCGTGACATTTTTGACCTCCCTATTAGCATGCTAGTCAATAGAGTGTAAAATCATATTGGTCCCTTCAAAGGTAATCATTTTATAAATACATAAATGTAATTATATAGCCTCTGGAGGACTGGAAATAATTATACTAATGTACAACAAAGCCCAAGGCAACGTCTCCATTTAAGTGGTTGCTTTAAATATCATTTAAATCTTGCTAAAACATAATTACCAGATTATTCCTATAGCATTTTGTAGATCTGGAGCCTAAACTTGACTGTCAGAAAACAGAACTTCATCAGAGATACAAAGATAGTAAGTTCTTATTAGCGAACCTGGACACTGGACAGAAAAATGAGAAACTGCTACTGCTAGGACATATAAAGCATACAGTTCTAGGTCGCATAAAGCATACAGTTCTAGGTTCTACCTACCATAGAACAGATGGACTTCAATATGACAAGGGCCCAAAACAGAGATAACTTAACAGCATCTTGAATTCAGCCTGGAAGCTTGTCTGGCAATTTATGCAACTTTATAAGAATAGGATTATTATTTTTTTACCTAGCACTAGAAGATAATATTTGTAATTCAAGGTTGAATTGTGAAGTCCTTGGTGCTCTCTGAGCATGGTTGTTTTCTTGCAGGCATTTCATTACCAAACTGGGTAACATCTTCAGCATAGAAGTATCTTCTGGTACTGACGATGTTACCTGGTTTAGTAATGAAATGTCTGCAAGGAAGCAAGCAAGCTCAGAGAGCATCAAAGTCCCCTAGGACTGATCAGCAGCAGACAAACAGTGGGGTTCTGTGCCAGCTGTCATTTCTAACTCCTAAGGGGCAGCCTCATTTAGAGCAAATGGCATGAGCCTAACAGAAGTTAACAGAGATGAATCAGTGTCTTCCACACCTTGTGGAGCAGGAAGACATATAATCGACAGACCTGTTGAATATAACCAAAGGCTCTCTTGGCCATAGCTTTCCATGCCTATTATTCCAGCAGAAGACTTGAATTCAGGAAAATCCCTGATTATATTCCAGCCTTTTTAGGAAGAATGCAACCACATTAAGGACAACAGACATAATCTTCATGGAGCCAGAAAGCTTCGACTGCAGCAATAACGCCATCTTGTTGTCATTCACTTTCAGTTAGCTTTGTCCAGCCTAATTCTTCATAGCCTTCAGGAACTAAATCAGGATTTCCATAATATGTCTTAGAGGATCAAGATGTAAAGCTGGACATCATACTATATGCATGATACTGGATCATGAACCAAATACGATCCCTCCCAATACACCTGTTGAAGAGCCATGGCTGCACAGTGGTTAGAATGCAGTATTACAGGCTAATTCTGCTCACATCCAGAAAGTTCAATTCTATCTGGCTCAAGGTTGACTCAGCCTTCCATCCTTCCAAGGTCAGTAAAATGAAGACCCAGATTGTTGGGAGGTAATATGCTGACTCTGTAAACCGTTTAGAAAGGGCTGTAAAGCACTGTGAAGCAGTATATAAGTCTAAATGCTATTGCTATTCACCTAAACACTAAATAAAATGGAGAAAGAGCCAACCCCTTGGGAATTATGGCCAAACAATGCATCCAGAACCCTTGCAACAGTCCAAAATTGGTCAATGTACATAATGCCACTAACAAGACCAGGAGAAATGACCACGTCTTTCCATGTCCTGCAGCAAGTTATCTGCAAAAGCAAGCAACACTGTATTCATCCCATTCTTTGGCGTGAACTTTGACTGAAAGATAATTTGACTCATCCTGGATACTCTTTAATTATATCATGCCCAAGGAATGGTAGGTTGGATACTTGCTGATAGTTCCTAAGATGAGTAAAACAAGAGGAGACAGTGCATCATTGCATCATGAACTCCTTCTATTATGAACAACTTATTGACTCACAATAGAAAAAGAAATACATATGTGTTTACCTTTGCCACAGGTCAGGAAGTTTGTTTCCTTCATAAGACCCATTTATCTTTGACATCTATGTTTGATCTTTGATTTTTATTTCAGCAAAGGTGAGTTAATCATGTTTCCAACTCTACCTGCTCTTATAACAAATGGAACACTCTCCTCCTTCTACCTACAAGGAACAGGAGTCAAAGGCAAAATTAAAAAGTAGTCATCTGTAAGGAAGAGAACTCACCTTATAACATCTTAGTCTTTTGTAGATGTCTTTTGGTTGCTGTATCTTGTTCTCTAGTCAAAATTTGAGGAAAATGCCATAAATAAAGGCATTTGTCAAAGACCTTCAGGAAATTATTGAAGTAATTCAAAACTTTTGACACACTGTCAAAGGAAATACATAATGACTCACTTCATACAGGACATTTTCTTAAATTATGCTCCTTCAACATTAATACAACCTTTATAAACTCAAAGAGTAATATACAAAGAAAATGCTAGAAACATCAGAATGCCTCAAAATAGCCTTTAGTGTTTTCAGTCTATAATCTAGGCTGCGCCTACTGTTCTATTGTAGTTTGAGTTGTTATTATTAGACTAGACAAGGGAATCTGCTATTAGTCCTGTAACATAAAAATAGAGGTTCTTACATTATGCACTTTCCTTTTCTCTGCTCAGTTAATAGCAATTTGAGGGGCAAGATATCTCAATTTTTTAAAAAAACTTATGAGGACAAAAATGCTAAATGTCTGGGATCCAAATAGAAGATATTTAAGGCTGTTTTAAGATTAAACAAAAAGTGGGAAAGTGAATCATAGACCTCCTCATCTGTGATGTGATCCTTAGACAGTCTTACAACAAGATTTGGCTTCTTGCAGTTTCTCATATTGTTATTTTCACATGTGTTCATGATTTTTCTGTAGTTTTGCTTATTCTAAAAGGAAATATATGATGGCTATATATATCTTAACAGATCCACAATATATGCAAGCTCTGTTCCAAGGATCCCCAACTTCCAGGCCTCAGCCCACTACCAAGCCTTGAGCCTTTCGGAACAAGGCCATGGAAATGGCACGCAACTGCATGTGCATGTCTGTGTGCGCCCCTCCCATGCAAGCAGTGGGAGACTATGTGCGCATGTGCTCCATTTGCACGTGGCAGGTGCAGGTGCCCACCGCTCATAGGGCCCACCCTATGCATGGGATCATATCCTCTCTCCCCTCTCTGCTGGCCGGCAAAGCTGAAAAGTTCGGGAACTCTGCTATATCCCATTCTTGGAATAATTCTGGCAGCACATTCTTGAAAGCAAGTCCATGCAGTTTGCAACTATCAAATTTAGAAATAAACTTGAAAGCCAATATACTATTGTCTGCATCAGTATATGGGAATGACCTGGGGAGACAGGAAGAAAACCCACAGCATAGACAATGGTATGATAATTAAAATTAGAGTCCAAAGGAGGAAAGGTAGTGAAAGTGTCTCACTACCTAGGTTTCTGGAGAATAAAAGTGAGGGGTTGGAGGAGCCCTTTCAGACTTGCAAGATTCTGTTAATGTAGCCTTACAATAAAGATAGAGCTAGTGCTCCTGGATCTGCTTCCTGTCTGGACTACCTCACAAGGCTAACAGCATTCCATCATCTAAGAGATATAAGTGGTGCAAAGACACATATTCAAGACGGGATTATTATTATTTTTATTTTCAAAAGATTATTATAGAGAAAAAAGACAACTGCAATTTAGAGAAGCACCTTTCTTTGCAAAAGCTGCTTTGCAATCTCTTGCCCAAGAATTTGTGCAATCTTTTACAATGTCATCTACTAACAAGAAGATGTTTTGTCTCTATCAGAAATTTCTATCACTAACATATTTCTTATCCTTCTCAGATATGCAGGAGGAAATAATATTTCAGTCCAAATCATATGCAAATTGGGATCCCTAGACCAAATGGAGCATAGCAGGGATTTATAGCCATCCATCATTAGTTCAATGTGGCAGATCAAAATACAAAGCAGGTGGAGCTATGGTCTGCTTTGTGAATGAAATGCTGTACCAAATGTTAGTATATGAGCGGTTTAATACAATGTCTTAAAATAACTTCTCCAACATGACAAGTTGCAAATTGGTGGCATGCCTGATAACCCTTGAAAGGCACACAAAGTCTTGAAACTGGTTAGAGGACAGGACTGCACACACACAGCCATCCCTGTGATCACTCCATTTCCCACAGGTTCTACCAGGAGGCCTGCAGAGACCGGTATTCTTGATTGGGAGTACATCTCTCCATTAGACCTCCTGGCTGAATGTGTGAAGGTTAGAAAGAGTAGGAGGCAAGCCTCTCAGTATAGTTCATGAATTGGAATAGACATGGTAACAGGTCAGCCAATGGGGACTGTCTGGATAGACATGGTAACAGGTCAGCCAATGGGGACTGTTTGCATTAGACATGGTAACTGGTCAGCCAATGTTTGGAAACTGAAACATAGTATTTGTTTGTATGGGGCCATAAGAGACAGTTTGGAGTCTGGATATGGCTTTGACTTGCAGAACTGTATACAAAGAGTTGGTTTGTCCTCTGTAACCCAGGCATCTGTAAATCTAGGCCTCTGTGGCCTAGGCCTCAGTATCTCTCTACTCTTGCTTCTGTGAATATTGCTTCAGTGTTCCTGATTTTTGTATGCTGACTTCTGCTGTATGGTGTTGTATATGAGCAAGTTTTTCTTATGTGGATGAATCCTGAAGAATTATTTACTTGGGTCCTGGTCGGATGTGCTACAAATACTCTGACAAAGACTAGTGTGTATATTCCAGCTTCTCCCCGTTTTCAAGCCCTCATTTGAAAGTTCAGGTGAGCAGCTGAAGAAGGCTTATAATTACTATTAGATATGCTTACATTCTGATAATGAGGAGACTATTTTTGGAAAGCTCTGGATTTTTTTTTTTAAAAAAGAAAAACTGGGGGACTGAGCTAGCCATACATCACACAGCCATTACTGCATCGTTCATCATGTTCACTGCTGATTAACCATCAATATTGTACTAACCATTCTACATCGATGTTATGCCATCTCTGTTTAGAACTTCTGTTCCCTTGCACTGGGTGGATAAGAAAGAGATACTATAGAGAAGACAGATGTTGAAGACTGACAAATTGGAAGTGAAAAAGCTAGCAACAGAGAGCAGTACAAATGATGTGACTCTTTTCAATGAATTAACACAAACCCGTTACCCCAATTACTTTTTAAAAATTTCTGTGGCTCTTCATTGCACTGCCAACATATCCAAATGAAATTTGTGAATGCTTTATACATACGTACATACATTCTTGCAATTTGTATTTGATTCAGATCAGTGCACTTAATCTTACACTTCTTAAATGTCCTAGCAGAAATGTTTTCAGTTGAGTTCCTATATTGCATCTTTCAATAAAATATTTGTGTGAGACAAATTATCTTCACTGCAGCTGAAGGATAAGTAAATAGAAGTTCCATTTGCACAATTCGTAAATACATAAATGCTTTTGGAAAAAATAAGTTAACAGGTAAAGATGGTTTATTTTGTATTAGAATCCTATCATACAAGAGGAGGCTTTGGACCAGTGAAAACTGATCTGTGGATGGCATGTAACTCAGTTTTTCCAAGTCAGCCTTGCTAAAATTGGGTAGCAAATCCCTGATTTTTTCTGTGTACCATTTTTCATTTTTCACTAACATAAAAACTAACATAAAAACAAGCATCCCAAAGACTTAGCAGACAAATATTCAGCTTCACCTTTGAAAAAATCCACAATAGGAGCCTATCTGCTCTCTGACATTATTATGGCACCATCATACCCCTTATTGCCCTTGGCAGTTGGGAACAAAAGATGAAAGAAAATAAAGTTGCCTTACTCTTCTTTATGTATTTCATGCACCTGCTGAAGTTTTCCTTCCAGCCTATGGCAGCTTAGCCACCAGGCCAACACAAAGGACATTCCCAGTGATCCAAACTGTACAAATAGAGTCACAGCTCTCTGGCAAACCAAGATAGTTAAAACTGCGAAGTATATCTCAATAATGTCTTCCAGCGAGACACATATTATTTGCATAATGTGTGTGTACAATGAAAGGGGTTTGATTATTAGTTTTTCTTTCCTGAGCTTTGTTAGCAAATTGCTAGATTACCCCAAAGACTTGTTTGAGATCAAAGAACAGGTCTGCTGAAAAAGGTCATGTCTAATACCCAGAGATGTTCCACAGGATGTATCAGGAAACAACATTATACATTTGCTAATATTAATGGGAACCTTGGGAAATTCTTTTTCGGATGACTGCCTGGCTGGCTGTGAGTATAAATTTTTGATGCTCGGAAGATGCTTCCATTCAGGCACAGCCTTAAGATTGCTAACTTCCTGCAGATTCCTTCAAATCCACCCCTCCCAAACCAGAAGATTGGACCATCAAATGGAAAGAAAAAAGTGTTCAGGATATTAGTTAAGGGAATCCACTTGTGCTACTCCCCCTGAACCCCTGGGCAAATATTTTTCTCTTGCACACTAGGAAGTTCAGGCCTAAATTTGGGATCCAAAGGAAAATTGAATGACTGAAAAATCATATCATTTCCATTGATGGATTTGTAATGTAATTATTATAAAGGATCAAGCTCCAAATGGGTGGAATGACAAGACTTAAGGCCCAAGAGTTCTGGGGATTGTAGTCCAACCCTTCTTTTAGTTATAAAGAAATATATAAGATACTTTTTAATCTCCTGAATGGGTCATCCCCAGGGGAGAGTCCAAAAAATTAAGATGGGTGATCAAATCCTCACCCTCATTTTTGCATAGATGGGATGCACATAAAAAGAGGCAGGGCTTTCATTAGAAAGACACTATCATTATCTTGACTTTTTTTTAATAAACCATCCTCCAGTTGATATACTTGATCTTGAATTTAAGGAAGTCTTCAATAGGAGGTCCAGAAAAGCATCTCAGACAAAGTATTAGCTTTGTCACTGAGATTGCTTTTGTCACAACAAATGTAGGGTTTGAAGGGAAGAATTTTGCAGAAACTGGGAGTTTCCTTTACAGAGGTTTCTTGGGCCAAAAATCTCTACCAACTATTTGGTGTACCATGTACTCTGCCCCATTGGTTTTCAGGGGTAAATGGGTGCAAGAAAGCCACCTAAAGACCCACTTTCTACAGTTGGGCATAGAATTTTTGGGGGAAACATTGCACTAGTTTGCATTGAGATGATGGTTATGTCAGTGAAATTAAAACTCTAACCTTGTTTATGTGCATCCCATGTGTGTAAACATGAGGGGGGGGGGGGCACTGATCTTCAAGCCATCTTGATTTTTTATTCCCTCTGCAGCCACCCCATTCAAGAGACAAAATTTGGATATGAATGCCTTAACAAGCAAGAGAAAAATATTTCTTCTTTTGCATATAGGTTCAGGAGAAGGCATACTGTTAAAAAAAATATACCTCCGAATGTTTGTATTCTGGTTTTGTGACATTTTTAGCTTCTGTATTACATCATTGTACTTATAATTCTATACCATCCAAGAGTTAAAGCACCCTGGATTGTACTCAAAACACGTGTGAAAAAAAATATGTGCACTATAAATGAATTCTAATTTGATTCTTTACAGGTAGTCCTCGACTTACGGCCATTTGTTTAACAACCATTGGAAGTTACAATGGTGCTGAAAAAAGTGACTTGCACTTACCGCCACTGCAGAAGCCCTAGAGTTATATGATTAAAATTCGTGCATTTGGTAACTGGCATGTATTTACAACAATTGCAGCATCCTGAGTCACATGATCACCATTTCAATAGCAGAATAACAGAGTTGGAAGGGACCTTGGAGGTCCTCTAGTCCAACCTCCTGCTCAGGCAGGAAACCCTATACCATTTCAGACAAATGACTGCCCAGCCTTTTCTTAAAAACTTCCAGTGTTAAAGCACCCACAACTTCTGGAGGCAAGTTGTTCCCCTGGTTAGTTGCTGTCATTGTTAGGAAATTTCTCCTTAATTCCAGGTTGCTTCTCTCTTTGATTAGTTGCCATCCATTGCTTCTTGCCTTGCCTTTTTGTGTTTTGGAAAATAGGTTGATTCCCTCTTCTTTAGAGGGGCTCTAAATTTGTGAACCTCTGAATTTGTGAACTTCGGACAAGCAAAGTCAATGGGTGGAAGCTTCACTTAACCCCCATGTGGCTTGCATAACAACTGCAGCAAAAATGTTCATAAAATTGTGTGCGACTCACTTAACAACTGCATTGCTTAGTGTCCTAATCATAAGCTGAGGACTCCCTGTATTTCATTTGTTCTGAATGTTTCCAGGAAAAATTGCAGTTATTGTTTGTTGCCTACCAGGTCTCCTTCAACATAAACAGAAATGTATTCCAATCTTTCTCTTCATCCACTGTCCCAAATGTTTCGCATACACTATTGTCAGAATCCACTAAAATGGCTAAATGTATTCTCAGTACTTCTTAACCATATGCCTAGTGTCACTTGGATAAATCAAGGTGTGCTTTGGACTACCCCAAAGAAGCATCTTTTTTTTTAAACTAAAAAATAATGGTCATACTTCTTTCAGATCGTAATTCCATAAACTATGCTTGCCTCCAGATGTGATTTTAAGTGCAGCGTAGTTACAAGTAATGACATTTTTATTTTGGCTTGTATTGACTAAATGGAAGCTGTGACATTAAAGTGCGGTTCAATTCCTTGAATGGAGGAATTGCAGTTAGGTGTGGTGCCTTGTTTATGATTAAACATTTTTATCTGTACTCATATGTCAATCTATTAGTGAGCTGTTAATTCTGATGCTGCTGTGATATATTTTATCACCATTAGCACATTTATCACAGGTAGACGTGAAACTTAGACAAAAGGTGTATATTCTCATTAAAGATGAGCACCCTATTTATCTTACTGGAATATAATTAATGTAAGTTACAATACTTAATTTTTCACTGTTTCTCATGATGCATATTTAGCATTCCTTCTGTACTTTATCAATCTGTTTTTCTACTGCACGGGCATCACCAAAGATGTATGTAAGGGCTGATTCTTTTTTTAAAACTTGCAATTTATTTTCCATTCATAATATCCTTTATCCTTTGTACAAACATCAGGGTTGTTCCTTCTGACAGATAATTAAAATGATTCTACCAGCCTTCTACAACCAGATGCCCTCTGTATGTAACCTAATTGCAGAATTCTCCATTGGGATATTACATGGGAGTTTTGGGAGCTACAACTCAAGCTCATCTAGATAATGCTGTACTGAGAATGGACGATTTTGTATGATCTCAGTTGTTAAAGTCTTATTCTATCTAATTTTTGATGGGCAGCTTATATTTTTCAAGAGAAAGATGAGAGTAAGGACTTCCTGAGATAAATCCTACACACCTAGCATCTGAAAACTCTTCATGGAATACTTCCACTGACTGAAAGGATAGATGCAATTTGGTCCAGACAACCCCTTCCTCCCCGACCTCCAGTAATCTGTTTTAAAGTACTGTGGGAAATAACAACAAGGACTGCAGGGGAAAGAAGGACTCAGCAAAAAGTTCCTTGCCATATAGTTTCATTTCAAGATCCGAGGCAAAGTTTTGGAGCATGACCTAACCATCTACAGTCCTAAGAACAGCATGGCTCCACTGAGACCAAATGAACTACCTTATCCCTCACTCCTTATGCCAGTCAAAAGTCTTATTTATTGTTCTCTACAGTATTCTTTATAAGATTCCATCATGTGAGTATAATTTTTCATATTCAGTAATTGCACGTTGCAATGGGACTATACTCCTTGTTATTTTTTTAATTATTCTTTCCCTCTTACAGATGGATGGATGGAGATGAGAGACAGAGAGATTAT
>JANHFL010010427.1:0-25142 GCA_032468155.1 Oxyrhabdium leporinum
CCCCCCGAGATTATTCTTAGCTTCATCCTTTGATCAGCAAGGAAATCCTACTGGGATCCTAAAACCCCTCCCCCATTGCTTCCAGGTTGCTGTTGGGCCCTCCCACTATCAGGATAGGAGTACCCTACTTTACCACATTACTAATATTCCCCCCATTGTTGATGCTGGCAAACACTGATACATTGAACTTTCTTTTTAAAAATAAGTTTTAGGAAAATAAAATTGAAATCAGGTTATTACATAAAATCTAACTCAAACTGTAAAAAGAAAAGAGCAATAACCAAGGAAGTGTGCTGCTATCAGAAAATAAAAATTGATTTAAAAATAATTTTACCGAGTATTACAAGTATACAGATAAAATACAGTAGAACTGTACAAATATAGTTGTCCAAACTATAAAATAAAAGTATAAAAAAGAAAAGAAAAAATAAAGAAAAATAATGTAAAAATAAAAGTAGGGAGAAAAGGAAATAACAAAGAAAGAACAGATAATTTAAAAATGGTTTACAAATATCCTTTAGTACATCCAGTATTAAGGTACTTTCCTCCATCTTGTGTTCACAAATTGAATAAGTGTTCTTCTCTTTTAATTAAACTTTTACTTCCTTTTGGTTCCCTCTAGTGTCCAACTTTCAAAACCCCATTCTATTACATACAGTAATATTTTCCAGAAGTTAAAACACCAACTATTTCTTCTGGGGAAGATTCTTTCAATTAATATCAAAATCCTATTTCAAATCCATCTAGATCCTTAATCTGTTTATATCTTTCCAGAAACAACACTCATATTGCAGCACTGGTCAAAAGGGCCCAGCAGAGATTATACTACCTGAAGCTTTGCAGGAAACAACTGAATGAAAAACTGCTGGTGACTTTCTACCGCTACGTCATAGAGAGTATTTTAACTTACTGCACCTGTGTATGGTTTGCCAATTGCAGATTGCAGTGGCAGATAGGATGGCATTCGGGAGGGTTAATGTCATTGCCCAGAGGATCATTGGTTGCCCTCTTCCTTCTTTGGCTCCCGCTGCCTTAAGAAAGTTCAAACAATTCTTAAATATCCATTTCACCCTGGGCACCTTTTTTGAACTATTACCACCTGGCAGACAGTACAGAATAATAAAAACAAGGACAAATAGGCTAAAAAACAGCTTCTATCCCAGGGCAGTAACTATATTGAATTCTAATGTATAATGCAATATTAATGCAATATCAGGGGTTTTCAATTCAATTGTATAGAATGTGAAGGATGTGTGTTTACACTGTACACTGAAGATGGCATTTAATTTTGTTGTAAGAGGTGCAATGACAATAAAGTAAATTAAACTGAACTCCAAATCTTTTCCCATTTATTCCCCAAATTTACTCTTTAAATTTATAGCTAAAAACTTTTTTCCTTAAGGATTGAAGGAAACTCCTTCAGTGAATGCCATCAAATTTGCCATTCTGAAGCTTCTTAATATTTCAAAAGTAGTAAATAAGTAAATTTGAAAGTGATTAAGAAATGAGACTCAGCCAAGTTTTATATCTATGTAGGCTACATTGTGATTATGGGTGTAATTGTAATCTCTCAACTCCCAGCCATTTCATCAGCTGACCACAAAAATCTCAGTTGCTGTGATTCCCTTGTGAGTAGCAGCTATTTGGAATAGGTGATTTCACAACCTCTTTTTTATCCTGAGCCAAGATCTGTCCCCCGGCCACCAATTTTAGCCATAATGCCATCCCCACTCCTTCTTGGATGTCTAACTTACTATTTCCTCACTGGAAATGCTGGAAAATAATAATTGCTCACTTAAAAGATTATTTGCCTCAGCAACAGTTGATGCAGGAGTGTTATTCTGGTCTATGATTAATGTACCGCAAAATAAGCATGTAGTTCCATAACTGTGTCTGTGATTCAAGTATATTTTGTAATAAATATGTACTAAAATTTTTGGAGAGTCAGGTTAACTAGTAGACAAACTTTGAGGGCAGTCTTGTATATTTTTTAATTTATACATTTTATATACTGTTCATTTCGCTATCCAAAGTGACTCTGAAAGGCTAGGTGGATGAATTTGTTGGTTCACAACTGTCATCATTCCCGTAGTGTATAACCATGCTAATGCAAGTTTAATTGTTGTTTGTTTGCTTGCATAGCAAATTTATGTGGCTGCCCAACTAAGTCACATCACTTTGGATGACTAATCAAGCATAAAACAAAAGTATATAAAATAGTAAAAAGAACAATAAAAGACACCATGTAAAAATAATAAGCTCTTCAGTCAACCAACATCGTAAAACCTGAGGGTTAGGGTTAGCCAGTAGAGTCAGGGCCATCTGGACTTCCAACTGGCTGCACACCCAGTTGCTCTTCTGGGTCTTCTTCAGATGTAATATAACTGGTTGCCCAGATTTGCTTATGGAGAAGGAGGAATGCTTATAGATTCATTATTAATAAATTTATAACACTTTTCTGTTTAAGATCACAAATATACTACCCAAAATACATGCATACAGTACATACATTACAGTACATTCTATGAAAAGAATTAAAGTAAGATTAGTCAAGGTCAGCTAGGGGCTTCCTTTCTGTGACAATCAGTAGTAAATCTATTGGTAGACATTAATGCAATGAAAGACAGAAATCACATTAAAGGGTCAAAATAAACGTTCTTATAACTAAGAGGATAGAGCCAATCAAAGCTCCAAACATCGTATTTCATTGTTTAAGAACACAACATAAAAAACTTTTTTCCCCATGTCTGACAGTCAGGCTTGAGACAATCCTTAAAAGAACTGGCTAAACGTGTTTCCCTCCCATGTTTTGTCTTCATTCAAAATCCTGCCACTATCAGCACCAGCCTCCTCCTCTGAACCAAAAAGCTGCAGTTCTGAGTTCTATATGTTTGTGTTTGACCAAAATAACTTGTTAAGTTTTGATTCCCAATTGATGTCTCAGAAATCCCAAAGGTGCTTTTTAAAAGGCAACTGGACTTTCTTTGTTTTTTTACGTGAAGATATTTTGCTTGTCATCCAAGAAGTTTCTTCTTCAGAACTGAAGAAGGTTCTTGGATGAGAAGCAAAACGTCTTCAAGCAAAAAAAAATAATAAAAAAATTAAAACCCGAAGTCCAGACATTTAGCTATGATGTCTAAGTACTTTCTGCCCATCAGATGGCGCTATAGTTTTATTAGAGAACAACTGACTGAAAAGCCCTAAATGTGTTTAGGGATTATATTGAGTTTTGTGTACAGTATGCTACACTACAACACTCTATATTTTTTAATTCCCCCAGGTAAGTGTACATTCTGCTCTTATGAATTATGATCAATAGAGAAATATTTCATATGCTGCCACCATCATTATCTTTTAGAAACCGGGCTTTTCTGTCTATTGAAAGGTACTTCGAGTACACCGGATCCAAACCCCTGCATGCTAAGAAACAAATTCTGAGAACTGTTTTTTTAGAGTTTATTTTTGATAAGAACTGTATCTCTTATATACATTAAATTGACTATTACTCTGGAATTTCTTAATATACTGTCACAATGCCTGATTGATTGGCTACTGCCCGCCTGTATGTTTGGATATGGAAGTCCCATAGGATCCTAGCTTTCGTATTCTCCATAAATGTCTTTGGGATCTCGCATCTGGACTTAGGAAGGTCTAGGGACTCTAGCCCATACACTGTGCAATATGTTTCTGTACACAATGCCAGATACTTGGTTGTGCCATTCAGTGTACGCTGTCCCTGCCTGCATCTTATACCCTGCCACTATGTGTTGCACTGTTCTGAGGCCTCTCTGCATAGTCTGTACCTTGGATCATCTCTGATGTCATAGAGCCCTGCTTCTATGGATCTGGTGCTTAGGCTGCTTGTTCTTGTGCTGCTTTAATCAGTGTCTCTGTGCTGTCTTTTAGTCCAGTTCTTTCCATCCACTGGTAGGATTTCCCAGTGTTTGCCACTTCAGCTACTTGTTGATGGTACATTCCACGCAGAGTCTTGCCTTGCCATGGTTCTTCCTCTGTTTGAGCTTCCTCCCATATCTTGCCTCATTACTATGGTTCCCATGTGATTGTGGTGCTTGTAACTAGTCTATAGATCTGCTATGTGGTCTGCTGATAATTCCACCCCATCAGTCTTAACTACTTTTTCTCTCTTGGCTACCATTTGGCCACACTTCTCTAGTTCAAATGACATCACAATGTCCTCCCTGTAGATCAGTGTCAGGTGATCAGCTAATTACTGTCTTGTTTACTTGCATACAACTTGATATCATTCATGTACAGGAGATAATTAATGGTAGCTCCACTCTTGAAGTTTTGTCTAAGAAATTTTGACTGGTGGGGTCCAGGAGAAGAGACTTCTCTGCTATGGGTCCTCCCCTCTGAAATATCTTATTCCCTGAGGCTTCCACCTTTCTGACATTTTGAAAGATGGCCTGCGGAGCCAACGAGGGAGCTTCATTATGGTGGTGGTTGACTAATTAAAATTCAATACCAACCTGCCTTCCCACCCCAGTGTGTCTAGTTCCCTTCTTTGCCATCTAGTCTCCATGATTTTATCTGTTAACATTTTGCCTTCTGTGTTTTTACAATGGATGATTTTAATGTTTTTTAATGTTTTATGTTGTAAGCCATCCAGAGTCATTGGGTACAAGATGGGTGACAAATAACTTTTATTAATTAATTATCCATATTCAGTCCTGTGATTATCTGGCTGAGGGAATCAAGCTTATGCAGAAGAGCAGTGGGACAGTGCGTCACCTTGCTGTATGCCACACTTAATGGCCACTTGTGTGAGCTGTCTTGAATTGACTTTCAGTGTTGTCTTCTACAGACTCAGTGAGTGCTTGAGAAAGATCCTTAGAGTCCTATTGATTTTGTGTAGTGCCAGGCATTCATAGATCCATGTATGCGGTATTGAGTTGAAGGCTTTCCTGTAGTCAGTCCAGGCTGTGCTTGTAGTAGTATGTCTAGACTTTGAGTCTTGGGCAACTTCTCTATCTATGAGCAACTGGTGTTTTGAGCTTCTGGTGTTGCTCCCAATGTCCAACTGAAGTGTGGTCATGTACTGGCCCATATGGTCCTATAGCTTGGTAGCTATGATGCCTGATAGGACTTTCATGTTGTTGGGATGCAGGTTATTGGCCAGTAGTTGGACCGTGCTGTTCCATTGTGAAGGACGTTCATGATCAGCATTGTCCTTTATGATCAGCATTGTCCTTTCTTATGTTAGCCAGTCTGAGTGGGAATCTGATGCTAGCAGTTATTCATCTGTACTGCTTAGACATTCATGCACTGCTGTTATTTTCTTTATCCAGTAGATGTGGATCACATCTGGACCAGATGCTGTCCAGCTCTTCATGCTCTTGACCCAGTGCTGGATGTCTGCTACTGTTCTGGGAGATTGCTGCGGGCTGTTACTAGGTCCCACAGCCACTTTGCATTGATGTTATGTGTCTTCTCCTTCTCCCATATGTTCTTCCAATACTGTTCAGTTTCTGCTGTTGGTGGCTCTGCTGTTATTGTGTTATTGCACTGCAGTTGGAGTACACCTTGGATGGTTCTTTGAAGAACAGGACATTTATCTTTTTGGCCCCTAGTAGCCAGTGTTGTGATTCTTTGCTTAGTAATCCTGAAGGCTTCAGATGAAGTCAGGCCCTTATATTTTTTTAGTAGGTGAATCTTATCCCTAATTTGGCCCCTAATTACCTTTCTGTAATTCCACCTTGGCTAACCTTTCTCTGAGTTGCCTTGATCTTAGCCTCTGATCTCATTTTCTGCAGGGTGGGTGGGTGGTACTGTTGTTTTTCTTGATTGTGTACCCAAGCATATCCAGGCTTGCAGCGGCTGTAGTACAAGTTCATTGGTTTGAGTTATCATAGTAATAGGGATTGCTGTGAAGGCTCTATTGGCCTCTTCAAGCATTCTATCTGATGGTACTTCTCTACTAAGCCTTGGTAACTAGTCTCGAGGGTTGATTGTAGCTAGTTTATTCATGAATATATGCCTCAAATCAGCTGTTGTGCTTTCTAATAAAGAATGGTAGTGATGTTCCAGCTTCAGAGGCTGGCTGCACACCCAGTTGCTCTTCTGAGTCTTCTTGAGATGTAATATAACTGATCTACTTCAAGTTGTGAGAGCAGCTTCCTTTTCACTATGTTGAAGTGTTGGGTAACAAACTGTTTCTTAGTTAGTGTGTATGCAGGACTTCTGCCCTTCCGTAGTTCCCTCATACATTTCATATTCCCCTCTCATTAGGTCTACTGTTGTAGTAGCATTCCATCGATTCCAATTCTCTTATAGCATCCATGTAGGTTTGTTCCACTAGCTCACTTATCATCAGATTGTCCTGGTTTCTGACATGGACCTTGTTAATCTGGGCAACGTCCAAGCAGGCACGACTCTTCTAGTTCATGTCACTCTCACATTTTGAGGTAGGCAGGTAAAGCATTAGGGGGTCTTTGCTACAAGTAAGATAAACATCAGCCAGGATTTGAACCTTGGTGTCCTGGATCAAAAGTGGCACGATGCTATCTAGCTGCTACTATACTGCATATATTCTGTTCTACATTAATTGTTATTTTTCATTATATATATATTGTTATTAAATCTGCATTATATCATTGTTCTATATTATATATAAGTGTGTATATGTGGATGTGTATATATGGATGTGTAACCAGTGTTTACCCTTTTCTAGTATGTATGGGGAAATCTAGGTACTGCTGACCAATCACCCTTTGTCATGCATACATAGGATTTAGTTTCAGAAGGCCATCATTAAATAACACCCAGGATGGCATTTAGGCATCTGTAGCAAGAGTTCTTCTATGCACATGGTGTCTGAACAGATCTATAAATGTGCAGTGCAGTTCAGGTTAAGTTGTTTCAGATCCTTGAAAAAAAATATATTTTTAGATCTTAGGTAAGAATGTTCTGGGTAAAGGATGCTTTGGTTGAAAGACTCTAGTTTCTTCTGGTTCCCCCCAGTTAGACTGCACTGTTATAATGAGTAATCACTTAATAGCATCCTGAAAATAATTGTTAATATTATAAGAACGTAATTTATAGCTCAAATGACAAAAGCTGATCACAGTTGTTCCACATGAGAATATAATTTTCAACTCCCTGGAAAATTGTTTTTCTTTGCTTTTGTTATACAATGCTAAAAGTGAAGAGCCTTGAAGAGCTCAGACATACAGAAAAAGTATGTAATGTTAAACTAAATGTTAAACTAACCAGAGATGGAAAATATAACTTTGAGGTCCTTAAAGATGTTTAAGAATGTAGAGATCAAAATGTTTGAGAACCTTTGACATAATCTATGTTTGTGTATTTCAGGTGAGAAAGGGGAATGAGTTATATTTCTTTTTCCCCATTGTGGATGAAATAGCAGAATATATTTTTCTTCATTTTATTTTGTTTTATAATACAGTTGAATTCTACATGGTTTTTAATCCCTAACCTTTGAATCACATATGTTGTTACATTACATGGAATATTTGATACTATTAATTTTCATGTTCTTTAAAAGCTAATTTGTAATTTTATCAGGAAATAATAATTAACAAGAGTTATTGTGATACTTTATGTAATTTGTGAATCTCACATAATAAAGGGAATGGTAATTATGGTAATGACAGACAGCTAATTATTGCTAGATTTCCACTTTTGATTAATACTGCTCCAATTAAGGCATTGCTGTCTTAGTGCTAAACACCTGGCAGGTTGCCTAATTAGCTTAGAAAAAATAGTACTGTGTTTTAAGGTAATTATTTTAATTTTTAACAGTTGTTTATATCAAACCTGGATACTTGCTTCTACCACTTGAAATGTCTCAGCAGCCTTGCTGGAATTTGGCTATGGAGAACAAGACTTTCATACTGAATTACTGAAAGCTAAATGTAGACCTGGAACAGACAATATTTGTAACCCTGCTTAAGAGAACATTACTTAGGAAATAAAATAAAAACATGGATATTTGAAAAAAACATTTTTTTTCTCAAAATATATTACCAACTTTCTCAGCTTTATGAGTTTTTTCTGCATTGTTTTTTCAGCTGAAATATATTGTTTATTCATCTTATTGTCTAACAAATTGATCAATCCTTTTGATTCACTGAATATATGCAAAATACTTAGCAGAGTGGACCAATCAATTGACTAGACAGTAGAGTATATACAATTTATTCCAGTTTATTTCTTTTACAATGTAACCAATGTTTTATTTGAATCAATCAACTGTTTACATTACTTGAACTTAATTGGTAACATAATGAAAGGTCTTTACAGCAAAGATGTTGCATTTTTGTTATCAGAGTGGAGATTTTTTTCAGGGTAGCATTCCTCAAAGTGTGTCTAGACTTCCCGTACACTTTTTCAGGGAGTTTGTTGTGTCAAATATCAGTTTTAATGTCTAATACCGGTACAATAAATATAGGTAGATATCTGCAACATAAACCAAAGCTCTTCAGTCATTTTTGAAAATGTAAAGGGGTCTTGAGGCCAAAATGTTTGAAAACACTGCTTTAGGGCAATTTCACCATGCAGTCTAAGCCATTGTCTCCCTTGTTCCCAATCAACAAAACTTGATTGGTGGATGTTCTGCTCCTTGCCGTTGTTTCCCATTCAGAGAAGGGAAGCCTCATTAGATGGCTTCTATCAATTAATGTCTGCCTTTTCTCTTTAAGGGTTGTTTCCTTCAAATATATAAAGTCCCTTCACACTTATGCACTACAGTGGGCAATTGGTGCATGGATTAAATCTTGTCTACAACAAAATTCCAGCTGAGATGTGTCCATGAGCTTTTTGTCAAGTCAGCCTAAAAAGCTGAACTAAACTGTCGGGGTATCTGCCATTTATGGCTGCATCCTGATCTGGTCTGGGAAGTTGGACATCAGAAACTGGACTTTGAAGCTCTGTGGGGATGAGGAAGAGAGTATGAGTAATGGTCGTTGTGAGTGCAGGAGGCAGGGTCAATTTGATGGGAAAAGAGCCCGTGTGCAAATTCTGAGACCTGCAGCATTGCAAAAGGAAAAGACAAAACCAAACCCTTGCTTTGCTTTTAAATAAGTTGGCACAGAATCAGAAATAGGTAACTGCAAGGCTGAACAGATTTGCAGCAGCTTCTGAACTGCTGCAAAGCCCTGTCATACAGTTCCCATGAGACATGTCTGGAGCAAATGGCAGTTTTACATGGAATAAACAAGATATTCCTCATATTAACATTGCTTCTTATCAACTACAAAAGTACTAGGTTGCACAAGAGACTTTCCCCAGGTTTTCTGAGAAGAAGAAAAAATGCAAAGAAATAGTTCAGTCCAATTTTTAGAAAGAAAAATAAATGGTTAGCAGAGAAATATATGAATACTTATATACTTAAGTATTCATAACATACATTTGTATTTGCATACATTAATAGTAGTGTGAAAATTACTCCACCTCAAATACATAGATTATAATTATTTTTATGATATTACAAAGGAAATTATTTCCAATATTACTTAATGATGCCACATTCAATTTTCTTATATTAGAGAGACCCAAAAAAAAAGAATGTGCTTGCTGCATATCTTTAGGGCGCATGGAATAATATGCATATTTAAGAAATGTATATTTATGGAATAAGAAAGAGTACCCAAATTTAAAATTGTACAATATCACAGCCAGCAAAATACCAATGAAAACCACTATATTAGTGACACAGATAACATTTCCATATCACTCAGGAGAACAGCATAAAAGACGGACTGTTGCAAGCACCATTTCCTTCCTGCCCACACAGAAATAGAAGCTGGCAAGTTCAATAAAGATACAGCGTTTAGAAAATTCCATAAAGTCCATGGTTCAATCTTTCTGTGACAGTATTTTTTTAGCTGGTTGTGCAAAGGGTTTCATGTCTGAAAGGTCCTCTATGCCACATAACAAATGGGAAGGTAACATAAAGGTAAAATCTTCTAAACAACAAGACACAGAAGAAATACATGTGTGTGAGAAGAATCTTTCAGCAGTACAAGTGTTATACATTTTATCCAACAAAGTAATCCTAGTATTCACACCACTTTCTCAACTGCAAGTGTCTTGCTCACTGAAGAATTAGACACATTTGCAGGCAACAATTTGTTCTGGCTTGAGAAGTGTGAAATTTTGCTAAACATCTGCATATATATTTTAAATGTTCCCAATTAAATTGATCCTCAGAAAGAGCCTTGTTCATCCTGGAGTCCTTCAGTTGTGTTGGACGTTAACTCTCATAAGCCACAGGAAAATTACAAGAAGAAACTAGAACGGGGAAGTCAGACCTAGAATGTGCCCAATTATCTTACACTTTAAATGGCATCGCTGTTGTGCAGGATAAAAAAAGCAAAAATTGATCTTGCTTCTTCTTTGTTTTGCTTTCACTTTGCTAATATTGTCCTAAATTTTATTTATTTATTTATTTATTATTTATTAAATTTATATGCCATCCATGTCAAGTGACTCCGGGTGGCTTACAATCCCATAAAAGCATAATATAAAATAATGAGAACATTAAAAACATTAAAAATGTTCAGCATTAAGAATTAAAATATTAAAATTAACACAATCACACACACACACAAATTGGATAAAAAGAGACAAAGATATAAATGGGATGGAGGTGGGAACTCCTAATCTACTAACTACCTCTAGAGTGGAACGCCCTGTTTGGGGCCCCAAGCAAGTTGGGAGAACCAGATTTTTAGGCCCTTTTGGAAGGCCAAGAGAGTGTGGGCAGATCTCATCTCAAGGCGCACGATGTTCCAAAGGAGTGGGATTTGGCAGTTTGCCAAACCATGCAGAATTTTTGCTATGGGATCACCCAAACCTGCAGCAGCCCACCCCTGTTATTGTCTATAAAATGGAGTGAACCTTGTGTTAATCTCAGGTACTAAATGAATGTACAAATTATCTTAGTGAAAGGACTTTATAGTTAGAACTGAAGTTGTCTAGATCATATCATTCATGCCCTATGCAAGTATTATGTTCATTTGTTGTAGAGTAATGGACATATACTGGCCTGCCCATCTTCTCAGGCGATACATGCCCATCATGGCTGTAAAGAAATGGCAGAACTAACTACCAGCTGTCCAACTATAAAATTATTGTTTCGTGAACAAAAGAAACAAGTGTTTCTTAATTCTGAAAAGAAATAGCAAACAATAATTCTGTTGTTTCTCTTCGAAGGATGGTGCTAAAGAAGCAGATGTATATAAAATATTTGCTTGATTGAAGGCAATAAACTGACAAGGACTAATTGTTCATGTGACTAATTGTTCATGTGGACCTTAAACAAGACGATTCTTAATTATTGTCTTTTCTTTATATAATCCATGAAGCAATTTGGGAACATCTGTAAAGTTACAGCAAGCAGAGAACCACAGGGGAGTACTACACAATTAGATGCTGATTTGCATACAACTTAGCATTTGTTACAAAGCATGCATCTCTTGCTTTTTCTTCATAACTCAAATTACAAAGTGTTGACATTAGATTTACATTGGTTAAATAAAGTATTTAACTAGAAGAAGCTGAGATAATTGTGGAAGTGAATTGCCCTAAATGTTCCACCATGTAATCTTAAAAAGCAGAGACAGTCATTATTGGAAAGTATTTAATAGCCATCCTCCAAAGGACTATAGCAGGCAGAGTCATCAAGCATTATCATATTAATTGTGCCTTTCTCAGCTCTGTACCTGCCAGTTATATCAGACTTCAAATTCCATCAAGTCTACCCAGCACCCAGGCTATGGGGTAATCAAGAAGATAGTTCCTCCCCCCTACAAAATAGAAGTAACTATAAATATGTTGAAGGGGAAGGATTCTATATATAAAATCACATATAATACCACTACTTTGTGATATTGTTTGAAAAAGTATTTGTGATGTTATGATCCTTTGAAAAATTAAGGAATAAATAAGCAGTTTATGATGATCTTAAACTATGTGGTTACAGGATGAAATAGGTATATAGGCAACTAAAGCATCACTGATATAGAGCTGCCTTGCAGCACATACCCCCTTTTTTCAAAAAAGTATTTCATGTTTGACATACTACCACTATATCATAAAATGCTGTCATGCAAAATTGTTGCTGTTTTTGTTGTTGTCTCGACAATTTCAACTATCTGACATGGAGCTAGAAGATTATTGGCCTGCTCTGCTGAGTTTGCTATGTTCACTCTAGACAAAATCCTGCAAAAGGAATTCTGTTTGTTTTGTCCAATCTTTTTGGAACCTATTTCAGACAGTATCATCTCCAGGTGCAAACAAGGGTTCTTCAGTTGCCTGCAAACCCTCTCCTCTCCACTGAAACTTCTGCAGTATTTTCCTATCAAAGACTGAGAAAAGAAAAAAATGAAAAATGGTGACAGGCCTAAAGAGGTAGTGTGATGTGCAAGTCACCCAAGGGATTAGTATGCCCAACTATGATGCTTGAGTTATATCTGTCCATGCAGAAGCAAGAGCTAACGAGCTGAAAGTAAAGGGCTTGGGAGGAAAACAGGAGAGCCTGAACTTCTTTTCTTAGAACATTAATGCAGACACTGAAGCTGGGAACTCTTCTACCTGCTTTAGCCCTGTAGAATGAAGTAGGCAAAAGGGAAGTCTTGGGTTGCAGGAGAATGTTCTTTCTACCTTCAAACAGTACATCCACTGTTGCTTTGGTTCCTGAGCAGGGATTTATGAGGGCACAAGGGCCACACAACTACATCTCTGGGCTCTGATAGTAATCCCTGTACCAAAGTCTTCTTTAACCTGTAGCCACCCAGCTGTGTTGGGTTTCATGGTCAATGGTTATCAATGATGGGAGCTGATATTAAGTCCCCCCAGTTAGCATCATATTGGTAAAGTCTGTTTTAGAAATCCAGGATAGTTTTTACTTTATAGTACTATCTGAAAGTCATCTCACTGTAGAATATCCTGATATATCTGAGGAATCCCATCCACCTGAAACTCCATGAGGTGAAAATTTCTGGCAGATTCTCAGTTTTGAAGAATTCCTGAAGTACTAATTGAAACTGGATATTCAATATAAAATCAATCCAAGCAATTTTATGAGAGATACCACAATGAGAAGCTCCTGAATTTTAACTCTAAAGCAGATAAATTTATCTGGTGTACTGGCACTGATGCTGAGTGTAGACTAAAGCTATATGTGAAAATATTGAATTAAGCATGACTATCCTGCTATTGAACATGTCAGGGTTATATATCAACCTGTTGGGGTTGGGTGGAGGAGCTTGTTTGAACTCTGAACTGGAAATTTGGGACACTAACTGAATCTGTTCCTTCTGAAGAATTTCTACTCCCCCTGAAAGTATGGATTTCCATATTATCTCAACACATGGAAGGGATTACATGAGAAGAGGAGGTGCACTTGGTTCAAATCAAAATTCCATCTATTCCAGGATGGAAAGGTGTGGAAGCAGGGAGTGGAATCCCTGAGTGTAGTTCTGTATTAGAATATATTGCTTATTTGGAACTCTCCATGGTCCTGCAACGACTGACTTCCTGCCCCATCATAACCTGTAGGCATCTTATCTGAGTTTTCCCATAGGATTTGAAGGCTTCCGTGCTTTATGTATGACTTAGAAATAGTGATAATTGTATCAAAATTATCTAAAAATATAAATGTGTTTGATAGGGCATTGAATGGGTTTATATATTATAGTCTGTTCTTTAACAACTATACAGTGGCTGCTGATACAGGGTTACAATAAACACATGCTGTGATAAACTCTCTTCCCTCCTTCTTCATCTCTGTTAAAGCTTGGTATTCTCATGTGAACATCTAGAACTATTTATTCCCCAAACAAATTTTGATATGAACTTATTATCACTTTTCATTTATAATGAACAGTCAACTTCAAGCATGACTACCTGGTCATTTTTCTTCAGTCAGAATGATTTGCCCAGGTAATTTACTTTGATAACAATACAAAAGTTTTACTATTGTCTTCTAGGAGTTTTGTTTTACTTCCCAATCTAGCCTACAGCCCTAGGTAGCCTCCCATGCAAAGGCTATCTTTCAAGAACAGTCCAGGTCAGCTACTTTAGGTGCTGATACATATACATACATATATTCATGTCCGCACACAGACACACACACACAAAGGCATACAGATCTAGTTGGCTGAATATCTTAGCCATTTCCCCTGAGATAAGATCCCAATAGCATTCCTCCGTTTAAGGCCTCCAGGTTGTTTTTTTAAAGTTAATTAAGATCAGTTGCCTAGCAAGCACCATCTGTTCCTAGGTATATTTTGATCACTTTACCCACATTCTGCCCTATCTGAGCAAATTTTTGATATGCAGAAGAATATATAGCCAATAAATTGGAACAAAATAGCATGGAAAAATTTTGTGTAAGATACCAGATTCCTACCAGCTTCTGTTCATGCATTCAAATTCTATTTGTTTATCTCTGTGAAAAATATAGCTCTCCAAAGGCAGTTGGAGCCTATTTAATCTTCCAATTTCACCATATGAATGCATGTTAATTTAGCAATCTATGATTAATTATTTCACCAGTTGTTTCTGGACATGAGCTGACAAGAATGTTTTCCAGGAATACTGAAAACTGTTGTGAGATGTTGAGCAGACTCTCATCTAGCAAGGCAGATGGATATGGTTGCAATTTCAGGAAGCCTACTGCATGTGTAAGGGGCCATTTTGGATGAAATTCAGTGTTATTTATTTAGCAATCTCTCTTTTCTATCTTAAAAGTTATTTTCATTGTTGATTTCCATGATTTCCTTTGGCAGTAGTTTATGGCTGACCATGCTGGCAGTAAATCCTACTGGCTCAGCTGAACTTATTTTTTAATTAGAGATGCATACACTTGTTCTATTAATCAGCCTGTGAGATCCATCATGAAAATGTTTGTGAATTATTGTAATAATCACATATTTAACTAATACCAGCCTTGCTCAACATGTCCAGTAATCATAAAAGACACAGGTGCACCAACAGTTTTGAGTCAAGTGCCATTCTTGACCCTTCAGTGGAGCATGTGAGGAGACCCAGAAAAAGTTGGTCAGTGAGGATGGAAATATATTGGGAGTTGTTCTGTAAAGAACTAATGTATGGTGGACTCCCTGTTGATTCACTCATTTGGGCTATTTTTTTTTCTTTCCTAATGAGAAAGAATGAACATTTCTATGTTACCTCTATTTCAGTTGTGTAAGGGTCCCTGATTTTATTTGTTCCTTGAAACAAAGACAGTTTGCACCTAAATGATCATGTTTGCTCAATGCAGTTCACCCAGTCAGCAATGGACCCAGTCAAATCTGTCTACTTCTTACTCTGACAGCACACAATCATATTAACTGGGAAAAACTCCAGCACTGGGAACACATCTTTACCACATTCTCCAGGAAAACCTAGGACCCCATGAACCCTTTCACTAGTTTATTCCTAATTGACCAGGAAGGTGGAAAATGACATAGCTTGGCCAATTGGTGTTGGGCGTTTCTGCATCTAGCCTTAGCATTGAGTTCTGCATTGAGAAGTTCTTTCTTGTCTCCAGCTCTTTTTTTTTTAAGGACTATGTACGCAAAATGGGTCAGATGACAGGCTTATATATTTCTACAACTGTTGAATTTTATGCATGACTGGGTCTGTTTTGTTCAAATTGGGCCTATTCATGCTAAGCTCAAAAAATATTGGACTGGGTCAATTGATCCCCTTTTGATATTCCCACTACTCATTAACCCTATCTCAGACTTAGTTTATCACGGTATAAAAACAAGACTTCTTTGTTGCTCATGGGAATAGCTCATTTGTTTCTTACAACTGCAGTTTGATGATATGCATCAGCAGCATATTGTTGAAATTCACTACAAACCTGGCATTACTTACAACTTTATGATGTCTGTCTATGCATCATAGACCCCTCATTTAGGCATATATTGAGATATATTCTTATCTATTTATAAATCAATAAATTATCTAAGATATAATTGGCTTGGCTGGCCACAAATTATGAAAGTTGTAGTCCAACAAATGTGGGAAATACTAGATTGAATTCTTACCCTTAGTATGCATCCTCATTGGCCTTTAAAAGTACACTGGTCCTTTTTATTTTAAAAAAGGTACCTTTTATTTTAAATATATTCTGAAAGACTCAGAAAAATATCCCTAAAGTAGTTAAGAAAAACTTCCAACCTGTTTTGTTGCTAGGTGTTGATATGAATATTCTCTTTATATTTCTTAGTAATATTTCCAGAAAAAAATATATCCAAATTAAAGATCCATGCTGTTTGGAACAAAGAATATTTGCTATCCTTCCACCACAATCCCTCATAAATGTAACAACAGCATCTGGCAATTTGTCAGTTTGGTCATTCAGATAATTAGTGAAAAATCAAACTTTGAACAAGCTGCCAAACAGCCATTTTCATTTTTAAAGTACTAACAAACACTTTTCATTCCAAGATAGCATGATAGATATTGTTGAGATTTATAAAACTTCAAAATAAAAGTGTCTGTAATGGCTAAAAAAGTCTAGCCAAAAAAAAAAAAAAATTGCAATGAGCACAATCCACCAAAAGTTTTTCCTTCACAAGCCCCATTGAAATTAATTAAATTTAATGGGGCTTGTCCAGGAAACTATCCTGGTGGATTATACCCAATGTTGTAGTTGTTTTCTTCTGCAGTATTTTTATCTCTATTCACATACACAAAGACAATGGTCACTATGTATAAGAACACTGTAATTTGTAAAGAAGCGTTGAAGAAATATGCCTCTAAGCCTGTTCTCTGCTTAACATCACTTGTATTTTATTTTAGTTTTCTTGCTATAAGAAACATGTCATGAAGCCAAAGCAAATTTTATTAAAGGAATATTTATTTTTCCAATAAGGTTTAAATCATACAATCTGGTGCCTTTCAGATGGTATATATTTGTCAACAACTTCCATTATCTTGATCCAGCAGGATTATGTGGGTTTGGGATAAATAAATTTAAATTTAATAACTTTGAAGGGCATTAGTTAGCAGAACACTGGTTTAAATATTTTAGCTCCCCTTCCCCCTTTTTTTCCTCTTAAAACAACCAAAATTTATATACATAAATAGGCTTTCATTGTAGAAGGATGCTATTTAATATAGGAAATAAAATATAAGCTATACAGGGGAGGGTCACAGAGAAGTTGGTTTCTATCTTAAATAAACAGTTACTAATCTAAAATAACTTTTTTCTTCTTTGCATTTTTGAAACCCAAATTTCCAGCTTGACAGAGGAGTCAGTTGCAGGGATAACTTGATTCTGTGTACCATACTCAAACTATCCCAATAGCATTTTCTCTATGGGGTTGGGAAAATGAAGATGGCCAGTGATGGAATATCAACTGTAGTATGTTATATAGCCCAGCCAGAAGGCTGCAAGGAGTCTAGCATAAACAGAAGCAGCTGGTTGCACAGCATGAAGTGGCGGGACCACAAAATGTGGCAGATGTAGCTTCAGCTGTTAAAGGATAGAGAGCATCAGCGTCCAAACCCAGGTCACATGAAGGACCCATTTTAACTGTGACAGGACACTGTCAAACTGCCATTCTCACTGCTTTCTTTAAAAAAATCTGTCATATCTTTGCAATAGCAAACCCCAAGCCTCAAGTCCTCAGGAAAAGGGATATAAAAGAGCACAGTGAAGTTATTACTCGACGCAGAGTTGTTTTATTTTTTTTGGAATAGAATTGCTTCACTTGATCTATTTTAGAGTTGAACAAAAACTGAGTCTTGGACATCATTACTGTTAGGAAATTACAATGACCTAAAAAAATGGTAAGATAAAGCCATTTAGCAGGATTACATATAGAAGAATAATTTTCAGCTAGTTAAAAGTATTGTCCATTAAAACCAAAGGGGAATAAACATTTAAGAACTGTACTTAAATTTAAAATAATTAACTTTATCCTATTTCAGATTTTCCAATGCTTTTGTACAATAAGTTTTGAAATGGGAGAAATGTATCACAGAAAATCTAGTTTTCATCTATGACTATCATAACGTTGAACATAAATATAATATAGATATGTTTCTCTGTTAATTTGCTTTATAATATTGCTTAGTAAATAAAGAAACTTTACATATTTATACTTGAAACTTCTTCATGTTTCAAGCCCTGGACAGCAAAGTGCTAATGTTTTACATTTTATTCATGCTTGGCTAAAATCCAAACTTTACTATTTTCTTTTCTTTTTGCAGATGAACAGGATTAACTTAAATTTGAATTTTTTTGGGCCTGCATTGGGTACAATATGGATTATGTACATAATGGTGCAACACTCAGTTCTATGCATGACTTTATAGTTTGTGATAGTGAAGTTTTAATTTTCTTTATCATGGTAATCTTTAAGCAACAGGGCAAACATGCACATCTACTCAAGGAAAATAAAAGAATGTTCTAAGAAAGAGATCAAGGAAAATGACTGCAATGAATAAAGGAACTTTCCTAAACCTAAAGAGTATATTTTCTATAGATCATTTTCTTTTCAAAGATTTTGTTTCTGTTTGCCAATGGATCAGTTACAGACAATTTTGAACTATTATATATGAAAACCTGCAGCTGCTTCTTCAGAGCTGGATTTATAAAAACAAGTTTTAAAGCCTTGTTGGGTAAACTGTTAAATTAAAAAATAAAGATTCGTGTTAGAATTGATAAAATGGCCCACAATGAAGTTTTAAAACTTCTATGGTAGCTTCCAATCTAATTACAGGTAATTAATTTTTGTTTATCTGTATATTCCTTTGAGTTCATCTTGACTCTTGGCAACTGCTTGGACTAATCTCTGCAGTTTTCTTGGCAACAATTTCAGAAGTGATTTGCCATTGCCTGCTTCTTAGGGCTGAGAGAGAGTGACTGGTCCAAAGTCCTTTCCCAGAGGCTTGGAGGGTCTGGATGGAGGAGAACAGGCTTTAGTTCAAATTTGGCAAGTTGCAATTGCTGTGCATTTTAACATCCCCTGGCTCCATCTTTAACTCTATATGGGGATGCATTTCACAGTTGGTGTGCATTTCTGGGGAGGTCCTCCTGGTCTCTCATTTCCTATTCAAAGAACTAGGGGTAGCCATGGCTAGGGGCGAGGGTGCATGTCTTCTGCACCTCCCTTTGGTTTACTCTAATGTGCTGTACGTGGAACTGGCCTTGAAGAGCATTTGAAGGTGGCATTGGTCCAGAATGTAGTGGTGCAGACAGTTTTTGGCATTTTGTATTATGCCTATGCAATATTGCTATTCTGCAAGCCACACTGTCTCTCTATAGGTTTTGAGATGCAATTCAAGATGCTATAAAACAGGGGTGTCAGACTCACATCATCACAGCAGCATCATGTGACATATCGGGACTTTTCCCCCCTTCACTAAACCGGGCATAGTTGTGGCCAGTGTGTGACACATCCAGCCTGTGGCCCGGGAGTTTGACAGCTCTGCTATAAAACCTTCCATAGCATAGGGCCAAGCTAGTGGCAGAGTCACCTTTTTCCTATTGTTACCCCACCAGATCTAGAAGAAAGGGTATGCTATGGGTTCTTTCTATTAAACAAATCATCTTGTTGGTCTCAACCCCACAGTCATGTCTCTTAGTGGCAGCATTTGCCCTGTGGAAAAGCATCCTCCTGATGATTTGGATGACCCCAACCCTGTTAGCATTTTGCAAAACATTGAAGACAAGGCTGATTCTCCAAGGCATTTGTGTCAGATGAGTAAATGACCTCTGTTACTATTGATGGTAAGTGGGGTCATTGTTTATTCTTGGGCACCAGGGGTTATGTTTGGTGGGCTTGTATGTTTTCATCCTATAAGCCATCCGAAGTCATTTATGTGAGATAGTTAGCTATATAAATTAAATAGGTAAAGCAAAAATAGAATAGTCAAATATGAAAATATTTTATTTATATACACAGGCATACAATTTTGAAGCATACTTTCCCACTGAGCTTTTGCCCCTTTCCCAACTATCATATTTTTAATTGTGCATGTAGTGAAATCTATATTTTTTAAGAATTCATTTTGTCCTTCCCCCCTCCCATTATATTACAGTATTTTCCCAATTACATACAACTGATGAAGTAACCTAATGAGAATGAAGCCCATAGGAATACCAGAAAGAAGAATAATGTATGACTAATCCTTAGGGATTGGAAGGATTTGAGTTTTAAGACAATGAAAGAAAATCCCTTGAGCCAATGTTCTCCGACCCAACACCCTCCAGATGTAATGGGCAGCCACTCTCATCATGCTAGCTGGGGCCACTGTTGCATAAAACTAAGGAAAAAAGGGGGGATACTGTTAGAAAGAAAGTTTTGAATAGTTATTATGTGAAACAGAAAGAGAAAATGAATGATAAACTATGACCAAAGGCTGTTTATTCCAAAAAAAGTCTAGAGCAATCGTTTCTCTCCAGATATGAAAAATAACAGCATGATGGGTAGAGAATTTTGGGAGTTGTCCACATATCTTAAAAGTTGCCATATTTTATGTGTCATTAAAAAACTCAAAACTTCACAACAGAGGCAGTAGAGGCAAGTGTGGCTCTGACTTTAATTCACATAGCCTTTTTTCCCCAGCTGTGTATTTTCTTTCCTGAGTGTTCTTCAGAAGCACATTTCTAGATAGCATTATTGGTGGTTGATGAGGCCCCCCTAAACTCCTGTAGTTTCATGAATGGTAGAAGTTCATTTATATAGAAATCATTGTAATTGGTCCCCTCTTTAGATCCACGTTATCAGGAAAAGGGCACAGGGTCTGCATGATCTGTTCACTTAATTTTGGCAAGCTTTAATAATGCTAAACTTCTCCATTAAGACCTGGCATGACAATAAATATTGAAGCCTTGGTGCCTGATGTTTGTGCACAGGTGCCTGAGTTTCCACTCAAAACATCTGGTCCCTTGACAAATTGTTACAGTTACTGTTCCTCACCACACTGTTGGTCCCTGGAAGATTGCAGAGCCCTACGGCACACGTACTGCTAGGGATCTGTTCTCAAGTTGTTGCCATGAGCCAGCCGTATGATGACAATTAGAGGCAGTTAGTGTGCAGATGAGACTTGCGAGTGGCAGGTGGTGAGGATGAGACTCAATTAACTAACATGCACAAAATCCCTTCCTAATGAGGCTGGGCCAGCCCAGATGAGCAAAAACCATGTGTCTCTGACAGCAACAGAGGACTGGAAGTTGAAAAGGAGAGAAAATGGTCAACAGGTATTAGCAGTACAATGAAAATACTCTTTCAAGTTCCTTTTGGGCTAGAAGTCAAATAAATTGTGGTTTTGGTAATAATAAAGACTGTTTGTTTGTCTTCAGCAAATAAACCCATTGTGTTTGAATGTGTTTTTGGCCTTAATCATTCTTGGGACACTCATTTATGTGTTTCTTGCACTGAATTTTATTGTGTTTTTTTCATTGTTACCTATTCATTGTCTGTTAACATTTGATAAGAGGTACATCCTGGAAAACAAATGCTGGTTTATATATATATATATATTCCTTACTGTTATCTGGCATGTTAATTGGTCCAAAAATATTACTCTATCATGAATTATGTAGAAGTATGTTCTACATTTTAGTTGTCTATTGTGTAAACATATAGTATCCATAACATTCTCTATTTCAATTAATGTGCATTCTGATTATTTTTGTTTTATTTTAAAATCTAACAATGTAAAATTTATCTGCTTCTTTTCTTTTATCATTTGACTGGTTTCCCTGCAGTTCATAAAAGGTTTGAAGTATTGTCCAACTACATAGGATGAGAGGGTGTCTAAAGGTGGAAAATAGGGGTCAGTGCGGGGTAGGAGGATATTGATCTTGACTTTACTTGCAGATTTTTCTTTGGAAATGATGTGTTAAGCCAGGCTCCAAAATGAAAATAATCCTGAATGGAGAATATCAGGGATACGAGAATAATTTCATACATGCACAGAAACTTCATCCTGCCTCCTGAGTCTCTCACCCATCTGAATCATTTTAGTCCAGGAATCTCATCTTGGTTTCCTGGTTTATAAGTAGTACTACTTTGGATGCTGTTTTCTAAAATACTTTGGAATATAGGTACAGAGGGAAAGGGTATGGCTGTTTTGAGGAGTTGCAAATACTGTATATGCCCTGCTTCTATTTCTGCATGTTCCCAAATCTAATCTATGGTGCTACACTGTCTGCCTCTCTTTTATGCTGTTATTAAAAAAGTAATTCTAAGACAGAGGAATCTTGAATAAGGGACCAGAGTGTAACTTATCCCAGCCCTCCCCAACTAGTTTCTTTCACGGATCTTGGGCACTCATTTTCAAAAAGGCAATTCAAACTGGGAATACTAGAATCATACTGCTAACTCATCTAGAAGGCACCAAGAAGAAAGCTGATTTGGACTCTAACACTATAACATTTACAAGATCTGTATATTGAGTTTTATGGAAAAAAATATCCTTAACTGTTACACTGGATTTTCACGGGTCCATTCTGCAACCAATGGAAATCCATAATGCCATAAGAGAAAAAGTATAATCACGCTCAATGCATTCTAATCTATTCAGAACTTTTAAAAAGCCCCAATCAACTGGAAATGTCCATAGAAAGTTCCTTGCCAGAAATTGAGCTGTCAAATTATGTTTGTCTGAAACAGTGCGGAGGTATTGTTTCTAATTACTGTGATAACGCTCAGTTTTGACAGCTGCAATACCTGGTTCAGGATAGCAGTTAACAGAAGTCAGCCATTAAATGTGTTTTCTAAAAACATGAATTAGGAAGTTATTACCTTTCAGCAGCTCCAGCTAATTAGATGAGACAAGTTGAAGTTAATTTGGTGGAAAAGATTTCTTGACTTAATGACATTTATGGGTAATTAGGCATGTTGTAAGGGAGGAGTACACATTTACATTTTAGCTTATTTTCAGTACTCAGTCACCTCTTTTTTTTCACCAGAGGCTTCATATTCTCTAAGGAGCAGCTTTAACTACAGATAGCAAGCTGGATCCCCTTGTTATTCTGGAAGCTGACAATTATTTGCACAGCAAGTTATCACACTTAACAGAGGAACATGGAGCCAAAAGTAGGCATAATAATAGCAGTAATAATAGCAATAGTAATATAACCCTCTTCATGATTGCCTTGACTAAGGCTTCTTTGAGCAATTTCAGATCCAGTTCCTTCAAATGATTTTGTGTTTTGATGGGCTCTGGCTTTGCTCTGCAGATCTGTCTTGTGGTCTCAAGAGTTCTGCATTGTTTTATAACCATCTTCATCCAATTATGTAAAACTATGCTGGATTATATCAGCCTGTGTGCCTTCAGATAATAGCATGTTCTAGCACCACTGGAAAACTAGAAGAGACAGATCAGCATAGAAGAAAAGGTTTATTTATTTAATGTTCACGAATTCATGCCAGCTTGATGGCATATTCTCGATTAAAATAAAAACACCCAACTTCATTAAAATAACCTGCTGCAGTGAATATCAGAACTGAATGCTATGCCTACTTCTCTGTGCTCAAATGGCTTGGTAGCCTTCAAGTGTTGCATTTGACATGTTTGTTCATGAAATACATTTACAAAATAAATACAGTCAGGGACTTTTCAGGGTGCCCAGTAAACTGAGTAACCGGTATAAGTCTCATATATATAGAGGAGACTGCAAAAAATAGTTCAAAATTTGGAATAATTAGATGAATATTTTGAGGTGAAAAATGGAAACAATTAAAATGTATCAGCAAAAAGTATCCCCCACCCCCGCAGGTTTTTTTTTACCTTTTCCTTTTAATCAAGTCAGAATAGGATTCATTTAAATAAGTGTATGATGATTACTTATAATAGATTGCTAATGGCTAGGGAGGCATCTCTAACCAATCAGCACACTGTAATAGAACTATTAATTAAATGTATCTTCATTCTACATTTTTATAAGCTTACCAAAAGTTGTAATAAACCTGATAAAAATAATAAGATAAGTAACAAAAAAAAGTTTTGCCAAGAAATGAAACAAATAAAATGGCTTAGCAGGTATAAAATGCCCAAATATGATGGTCAAGCTCTATACATTTACCTGCCTCAGAGCATCTTTGTTTTTGTGATTTTTGTGTGTTTCACAATTCTGTTTATTGAGTTCTGACACTTTTGTCAAATAGTGGTTTCTGAAGGTCTTTCAAATTCAGCATACTATAGAAACGATGTTTCCTCACTTCCTACTGAATCACATTTAATTTTAAAACAATGCCTCTTGATCTATAGACCTTAACATTTCATATTTCACAGAGTTTCCCTGACATGAATCACAAACTGGTTAGACTCAAAAGGGAGAAAGAAGGGCAGTTCCACTGGTGCCAACTGCAGCTTCTGTTGCCTGACCTAATGGGGGTTTGCTTGGGCACAGCTGCATTGGCTGCTGGCCACAGATGGCTGAAATCTGGGCAAAGATTCAGTGTAAACAAGGGCAAAGATCAGCAGGCCAGAATTTTCCTCTCTAAAGAATGCTGTTGTTTGAAGTACCATCAGTCATTTCTGGTAAACTGCAATAGTATGTTAAACTTTCCTTTTTTTCTGGCAGGAAAAATTCAACAAGCTCCAAGGCAGAAATGGAATTGAAGGTGCAGGCAGAGGGAAACAATTAGCCTAGATTTAATTGATCCTTAACAGTTTGCTAACTGATGATATTTATGCATCACAGACTTTACTTTGGTATCTGAGGAAAAGAACATGATGGAACTCATTTCTATCACGTACAGAAGATGATCAGATATCAACACCAGATGAGATGCACAATTTTAAGGTAACAGGGTATTAACATTGTACCCCTTGTTCTTGTTTCTAGTTTCCAAAATCTCAGGCAACTGCCTCACTCTACCTTATGACAACCTGGCCTTCAAAGAAGACAGCCTCTTCCCAATACTTGGCTGTTGTGCTCAAGGCCTGCTGTGAATTTCTCAGAGGCATCTGACCAGCCTCTGCAGATACAGAATACTGAACTAGAATGGCTTTTGGTCAGCTGTAGCAAAGATGTTTTTTCTGAGAATTAAAATAAAGCACCATAAAGAAAAGAGGCTCTTTTTTATTTATATACTTCTGATAAAGAGAGGGAGGGAGGGAGAGGGGGAGAGAGAGAGAGAGAGAGAGAGAGAGAGAGAGAGAGAGAGAGAGAGAGAGAG
>JANHFL010010429.1:3530-32079 GCA_032468155.1 Oxyrhabdium leporinum
TATTTATGTTTTATACTTGCTGTGAACCGCCCCGAGTCTGCGGAATAGGGGCGGTATACAAATTTAAAATAATAAAATAATAATAATACCTGGGAGGAAATATTCCCTGAGTTGACTATTGATTGACAAATCTAGCAGCTAAACACAAGTAGTAAAGGGGCAATCTCTAAGTGTAATCCAGTAACGGACCTCAGTAGCAAATGTGGGTAGACCAAGAAGTGGTCTCCAAATATAATATGTTGGCAAATTGAATTATTTAAATATAGGAAGGTGTTCCCAGAGCATGAGATAGGAAAAAAATCATCAGTATTGGATTTCTAGGGGTAAAACAACAGAAGTTATCAGAGGACAAGGTCCTAAAGGTGCTTTCTTTCAAAAGGCCTTTTAAAACGAAGCACCTTTGGGACCTCCGTGACCTGGACAACTGAAAATCTCCATAGGCACAGGATAAGGCATGAATAAGGAAAGTGAGATTGTGTGAAAAGACACATCTCACTCCTAGTTGGTGATAGCAAGCGTACATCACTGTAGTTCTTTCAATGTTTTTTGAAAACATTAATTCCTTACAGTATATTACACACGACAAACAGCATTTGCATATCTTAAAGTTACCCACCCACCCCGTATTCCTGTATTTCATACATATCTTACCAAGGTATAAAAGATGAAGCTGCCAAGGTCAGAAGCAAAGAGTCCAAGAACAGACTGGACTCGCGTCAGAAATATAGTAACATCCACACCCAGGGCCAAAGAAGCAGCAGCAAGAAGTTGATTACCGTATAAGAGCACGAAAAAAAGTGAGTTATATCCACACCTACTATTTAAGGTTTCGCTCTGCTGTGCTCAGGCCAGCTTGCCTTCAGGCCAACTTAAGAGAATCTTATCAAGACTGAGCCACTTTGAGAACAGCTGAAAGATTTTCTATCTCGAGTGAAGGCTTCCATTGGAAATTTCTCTGTTGCTGTGTCATCCCACCTTTTCGTTTCAAGAAAGCAGTGACCAGTTGCTTTCCTTCTTGTGTGTAGGTCTTCTTGGACATATATGCTTTTGTGTGTGTGCATGTAAGTGCATCTATATATATGCAGCCACAAGCAGCTTTTAAACAATGCCTTGATTCCAGCCTGTGCTCTTATATTGCTTTACTTCTTTTGAATCAGGATTGCTGAAATAGCAGAGTGGTTAAGAGCTTTGCTTAGCATACAAAAGATCTTTAATTAGCATGGAGAAACTCAACAGAAGGATTTCTTTAATTAGAATTATTTCTATTAGGTAACTTTTCCCCTCTCTGTCTTGTTTAAAAAGTCCAAGATTGTGCCATTTCTTTAGTCATTTGGGATAGAAGACACTCCCAGTTCATAACTACTCCAAAGGAGTGGGAAGTTAAAGTCTTCTCATTTCCCCTTCCTTCTCTCTTATATCCTTGGGAGGCGGAAGCAGTCTGTCTCTCTCTCTCTAAAACTTTCCCTTCACCCTTGGTTCAAAGCATGTTTAGGCACCTGTTGTTTTTGGATATCCCATGGCTTCCTACACCTCAAGTAATAAGAAAAAGAAAAGAAAAGCCTTGGACTGATTACCTATTCAGGAAAAGAAAAATCATATTTTTTTTCCTCTTTGATTTCAAACAAGAAACTATCTCTATGATAAATGAAGAACTTAACCACCGTGTTATGTTAGCTGTGCTAAGAAAGGAGAGAAACATTTGAAAGCATGAAGAGATGGTGGTACCTCTACAAAGTTTTCAATGACCTACTGAGGTTAGCCAATAGCAAATTAAAGCTTTCTAGCTCATGGAGACAAGAGCATTAGAGATAAGAGGAAAATGGAGCAACGAAATATGCCTTGAGATTGTTTTGAAGGTGGATGTGGCATTAATAGAGACACATCATTCATCTCTGCTCGTTAGAAATGGTAGCCTGCTTGTTTTGATAACAGGGTAACCAGGTCGTGTAGACTAAGCCCTAGGATTTAAGCCCTGGGGCTGTTACTTACAGCAGGCTAGATTGTTCATTTTTACAGTACTGTACACTCATGTGCACTGATGATGTTACCTAGCTTGGTAATGAAACATCTGCAAGAAAGCACCCAAGCTCAGAGAGCACCAAGGACTCCACAGTTCAACCATGAGCTACAAATATTCTCTTCTATCAGTACGCTCTTGTGTCTGCAGTAACAGCTTCTTACCTTTCTAAGCTTCACTTCACTCTTTCAATGGACGTCCATAAAGGATATTAAGGCAGGGGAGGGGAGGTGGGGGGAGCAATGAAGACATTATGTTTATAATGTTGCAACATAAACTCACGCATTCTGCACCTTCACTGTGATTTTACATGCAAGCAATGTAAGAGCACAGCTTACCTTATGACATCACAATGCATATTCAGTCATTTTGACAAATTTCTACAGACTGATGCCCATCCTTCTTCTGCTGGTGGTTCTTGAGTGCTGGATGAGTTTCTAGACAGGGCTTTATTGTTGTGCTTTAGTTGAAGCTCTGAAACAAATTACACAGCTGTCAACTGCTTGCTCTGATTTTGTGTAAATTTGCAATTACTCAGTACATTTCCCTGTCAACTACAGCAAGTTTGGGCTTTAATATACTATTTTTAAATTCATTATTGTGTCATATGATTTAACATTTTCTGCATTCATTCTCAGTCGTTCAGCAACATATGCATACAAAAGTACATATACAGGCATCTGCCTAACCAATATACGTTTAATATCACCACAAGCATTCCTTACTTTATCCATAAATACACTAAACAACCACCACACACATTACACATTACGCAAGGCATACAATGTTCAATATCAAACAATTCATTAAGCATTCTATTTATTTCTGTCCAAGCTTTATTTTTACTGTATGCCATCCTTATCACTTTCATCAGTCAATTTTCAATTCTATATTTGCACAAACCATTCATTCCATTATCCCAGTCTATTCATTTTATCTTTTTCAGGATCAGCAAAGGTACAATAAATTTTCTCACGTGAGTAGATTTCTCAGTGACCGGCTGAGGAGCAAAAGCTTTTATTGCTTTCTGGTTTTACTGATTTTGTGGTGTTTTGGTTTTGTACCAGTTCTGTGAGCCACGCAGAGTTGTGTCTTTTAAGATGAGTAGCTGTATATAAGTCTTATACGGGTACTCTTCATTTATCAATCACCATTGGGACTAGCAACTCCACTGCTGAGTGCTGTGGTTGCTAAATGAAAAATCACATGACCATACCAGACTTATGACATCATTTCTGCTTCTGCTTAAACAAATCAGAGCAGATCATCAAGCATTTCTGCTTAAACAAATCAGAGCAGGTCATCAAGCAAAATATCACATGCCCACAACTTGCAATTTTACTGCTGCCTTCTCCCTTGACTTTGTCAGAAGTTGGCACTAAAGTGCCCAAATCTCAATCACATGACTGGGAAGAAGCTGCGACAGCCGTAAATGCAAATGTTTGTTACAAAGTTGTTGTTGTTTCACCATCCTAATTCTGAATGATCACTAACCAAGAAAGTTGGTACTACCGCCTCGTGTTACAGTTTTTTGCATTCTCTCTCTCCTTTTGAAAAGGGGGAACAACAATGGCAATCTTCAAATCCTCAAGGACAAGTTCAGTCTTCATACACACATTGAAGAGGTTGCCCGCTTGCTCTATAGCTAAGCCACATAATATTTAAAAATGTCTCCAGAGAGACCATCTGCACCTGCTGCTTTACCATGTTCAACATTTTCATTTCATTTCTTTCCTGAAAGTATTGTGCTGGATCATGAGTCAGATGACACTCAATATGCTACACTGAAGAAGAGCTGAGGTTCTTCTGGAATGTTAACCATGTTCATGGCATGATTAGATTAAAGCCCATGGGATCATGTCTAGTAGCTGATGGTTGCCACTCAGAAGAAAATCTAAAGCTGCAAAAACAGAATTATAGTGGAAATGTGGAACGTAAGAAGAAGCATGAATATGGGAAATGTCAACATGGTGAAAGACGAAACACATTAATACTTTCAGGATCAGCAAATTGAAACAACCTGGAACTGGACCCTTTCAGTCAAGTCACACTCTTTAACTGTTCAGAATGTGAAAAGCAAAGGAGGGTCAGCACTGTTTTCATAGGCCAGAAAGATACAGAAAAACAGTTCTTGGTTACAATGCAATCAACAACTGATTAATGTGAATTAGGCTTCACAGAGAACACTTTAGTGTGACTATTATCCATGTTTATGCGCCAACCACTAATGTAAAAGAAGATTTGATTAATTGTATGGTCTAATTCATTGTGGAATCAAAAATGATTGAAAACTGGAATACCAAAGTTGAAATGTTGAGAAGGAAAATGTAATTGAACTAATATGACTGAGGAAATCAAAATGAAGCAAAATGTAAGGAATAGATCAAATAACCTAATCATGAATGTGTAAGAACTATTAGATAGGCAAAGAGAACTGCAACATTTTTTTAAGTCTTGTGGAACAAAATAACACAAAGCGACTTAGGCAAACATCTCCCTGATTCAATGTGGTATAAAGAGGGGTGGGGGATGGATGATGATATACAGCACAATCCTATTTGCAAGATACTGGTATTCTAGCCTATTTCAATAAAATGTAGGCCCTGTCTCCCTGTGGAGTTGAACTGTACAGGGTCAATTGAACTCGGGAGGCATATAAATTATTATGATTATGGTTGGTTTCACAGCCAACATGATGTTTAGACCGGAAGTGGCATTTTTATCCACCGATCGAGTCTTTCCCAAGGATCTGGGATAGTTATTATTATTCTGATCTGATCCATCTAGTGAGAATGATGCAGGAAAATAAATTATCAATTTCCACCAGTCCAATGATTTCTTCATTGCTAACACAGTCTTCCAATAATTAAAAATAATTAAAATTACACATACACACACACACACACACACACAAGAATCAAGAATCACTTTGAAAACTACAGTCCACAGTCTCATTGATGGGGAATCAGAAAAGCTATTAAATGAAATCAAAACTGTTATGGATTAATATGATAATAGACTGCCAAAGAACAAGAAATAGAAGAAAGCATATTGGATGTCAGAAGAAATGGTAGAAATTGCCAAGAAGAGAAGAGGGAAAAAAGAGAAATCAAAGTCAAGATCTCAGGAAGGAAATTCACACGGAATTTCTTAGAGAAGAAACATGAAGCAGCATTACAATAACATCTGTAATGATATTGAACATGGAAAGAGATATGGAAAAACAAAGAAATTCTTCAAAACGTTTCATGGACTCAGAAAAAATGGTTTCAACCTCGAATTATTATGCAAAAGAACACATAGCAACTTGTTCCAAGAAGATCAAATAAAAATGGAGGAATGGAAGGAGTATGCTGAAATTCTGTACAGAATCTAGTCAGCATCCAAGATACCATAAAATATATTCTTGTAGGAGAAGGAGTGGCAGACCCTGGGGGCTGAGTTAAAAGATGGATCAGCCTAGAATCTCTACATAGCTGCAAGGAAGCTAATTCCAAACACACACACACCTGTATTCTGTTGACCCTTATCTAACTCCTGTCAGATGCTAATTGTTAATTGAGAATATTAATCTCAGGCAGATCAGGTCCAAATGTGAATGTCCAATTGAACTGATTTATTGCCACCTGATCTTTCATGCCTGACAATTCTTTACTTATAAGAACCTCTAGTACTAAAATATGAAATTAATTAGTGTATGGCATATCATACATGGGCTTGCAATATATATTAACATTTCATCTAAATTAAAAAAAATAAAATAAAATATGAATGTTAAAAGGATCTATATTCAGATACCAATGTCTAGAAGATGAAATTACATCAGCATCCCAGTCATTACCAAGTCATATAGGTGCAGGAATTCATAAAATGTCTACAGAAATACAGCAAGCAACAGAAGAAACATCAGTATAGATTTTAACCAAACTGTGCCAGCAAATCTGGCCAAATCATTTTAAGATACTGTCTTATCAAATTCCACCGATCCATTCATGTCACCTAGCAGAATTATTTTACCCAGTGGATTGCATTCATTCAGTGCGTTGTACAGCTTTGCTGATAACTCTTTCTTGGTTCTTCTCTTACAATTTACTGGAGTGCAATATGTAATTAGCATCTATCTATAAATTCCTACCTTTAAGTGAACCTGCAAAAATCTTGATGACACAAATTGATACTTTCTGACATACATTTTATACATTCTTAATTCATCCTGTACTTTCATCTCCCTTCATGCATTCATCACCTCCATTCCATATAGACAAACTCTCTTTATTCAGTCTATTACACCAGAAGCATATTATATCCATTTTCCATTATGTCATCGCATGCTCTTTATTATTTATTTTTTGTACATTCTAGATCATAGTCTTCTACTCTATATTATATTATCCTTACCAAATAGGCCCAAAGACCTTTGCCATTCATCATGGCCTTGATCAATTAAGGCTTTGACCTAATCAATGTTAATAAAAGAGAAAAGGACTATAGCAGGGCTGTCAAACTCCTGGCCCGCAGGCTGGATGAGTCGCACACTGGCCATGCTCATGCCTGGTTTAGTGAAGGGGGGGAAAGTCCCGATACATCACGTGACGCCGCCGTGACATCATGAATTTGACACCCCTGGACTATAGTAAGCTATCAGTCTTAGTAATAACCATTCCACACGCAATATTCCCACCATATTTTAACACAGCTTTGTCCCAAGTATCCTCATGTCATCCTATAAAAACACAAATCTCTAATCCAGAGATAATTTTCAATACCAACACACTGTTGGATCTTCCCACCTATTGGAAGGTACATGCAGTCTATTGAGACATGCATAACGCAAGGAAAGTTTTTATATTTCATAGTAGACCATAAAACATTGCAAATAAAATAATTTTATCAGGTGAAGTGTCTGGAAACCTCCCCAACAGATATAAAGGCCTAATGATAATTTTTTATTGTGATTGTATGTCACTCCATTGAACATATATTATAGACTACAGAGCAATTGCTGAAACCATCATCACTTGCCTTGCAATGCAACATGCCATTAATTTGCCAGGTTTTGTGGGTCATAACAAGTTAAACAAGCTCCAAAGGTCTATATGAAACTGCAAGATAAACCCAGGAGGTAGCCTGCCCTCATAGGGCCCACCATACAGTTCCTACAATTGGAGAGATAAAGGTGTCTGCCTCAAGCATAACTTAGACAGAAGAGCAAATGGATGTCAAACCCATCTATATTAACAAATGCTTATTTTGAAGGTGCTGGTTCAGAGCTGTCAAACTCGCGGCCTGGGGGCTGGATGCATTACAAGCTGGCCACACCCATGCCCGGTTTAGGGAAGGAGGGAGAAATCGCGATGCTTTCACGTGACAATGCTATGATGACGTGCATTTGACACCCCTGTGTTAGTTGAGAAGTCAGAATACACAGCTGTATACACAGAATACACAGCTGTTGGCTTGCTTGGGATTTTACCTTATAGCCTAAAGGAATCTATTCAAGTACCAAAGGGATCTATTCAGACAGAAGTTACTAATAAATGAGAATATTTATAGCTCAGGGTTGAAATGAGTGATCCTTGGAGCTCTCTGAGCTTGCTTGTTTTCTTGCAAACGTTTCATTACCCCTACTAGGTAACATCATCAGTGCTAGTAAGGAGTGCAGTTTGGTGTCAGTTTATATTCTGGTGTCTTGCCTGTCTGTGTGGGTGGGGGTGATCTTCGGGATTCTTTGGTTGGGCTGTTTACTGATGGCTCTTTGGCAGTTTCTTGATTTGGGTATTGCTTACTTGATTTCTTTAGACACATAGACATTAGCAACATCTATAGACTATGCAAAAGAGATAATCAACCAGCCTAAAAGAAAAAAGACTATAAACTGACAGAATATAAACTGACAGAAGTTACTCCTCCAATGGTAAAGTTTAAATTTTTCCACAGGAGGGATCCTTAGCAAAACCCAGAGTTTATTATGGTAGGACAAAAAGCATTAGAATAATGAATTCTTTTCTTGAATCTTCTTTATAGAGAAAAGAGCAAATTGGGAACAGGGAGCAAAACTGGAATTGTTAGGCTATTTCAGTAAATAAATAATGAACAACTCCAAATATCTATATGAAGCTGTACAATAAAGCCAGAGAGTCAGAGACTCTCACTCAAACAACAGCTACAATATACTGTATATACTTAAAATATCGTTTGATCATTTTCTCTGTATACTTATCATTTTTCTAAGCTAGGGAGCTCCTAGCTTTATACTCTTTCTTATTCTTGTTTTACAGAGAAGTTTGTCAAGTGCAGGAAATCAGAAGTCCAGGGAGTTCTATTGAATATGTAGGAATTTTTTTGTATATTAAAGATCTCTACAAGAATCTGACCTACTAACGGTCAAAGCAAGTTGGTGGTAGAGAAGAGTCAACAGAATTCAAGGTGGGCAGGACTTAGATCTCTTGTGGGTGTGAAGGGACTCAAGACTGATGACATGTTTGACTCCTCCCTCAGGCTCAGCCTGGACATCTCCTAGAAGTTTCTCTTGCTTCTTGCTCATCATGTTTGCTTTCATCTATCCTACATGCTTGTTTCCGGATGATGATGAACAGATGCACAGGTTGTCACATGAAATATAGAGATAGTGACACACAAGCAACAGTGTGTGTAGGCAGCATCACATCTGCTCATATCAATGAGTTTACACACCTCTTCCCTTATGGGCTGTCCTACCCTATGAAGGGAGTAAAAGAAAAAATCAAGATGGAGGCTCACAATCATATAATCAAGTCCCCATGTTGATTGGTGACTGAAAGCGCAAAAAGAAAGATTTTTATGACATCTACAAATTTATTGTGGCAATAATGGCTCCGCTCTGCTTAAACTTTAGGATTTATCCTGGACTTCTTAACTTCATGAAGTTTGCTGCATTGGCACACTGCTGATGGTTTATTATGTGAAAGACCTGCTTAATCCTTCATTCCTTTCCAGATATCTAGCAGAATAGCTTAGATGTTTGTCGGTTTACTCATCAATAAATACTATGATCAGCTTTGGCAGCTTGAGCCATCCCATTAAAAAAAAAACAACCTTTAATCATTTGAACATGTAATTGTCACCACTAAATCAAGAGAGGTGGCATCATAGACTTTCTGGCTACATATATGTATTCCTCCTATAGAAAGAAAAGAAAAAAGCATTTCAGTTAAAAAAAAATCATCTAAACATAGAACAAAATCCCATGTTTTGACTTTCCATGGTGTATTGAAATTTACTTCTTAACAGTACAAGCTTTTATAATGTGCAATATATACTGTAGATGATAAAATGAATGTCATTAGTGAAGATGTCCAGTGAAGTGGATAATAATGCAATAGATCAGGATGAGAAATGTGAATAAACATATCTCTGTGATTACACTTAGATGATGCTTAGAATTAATCATAGCCTGATTTATACCCAGGGGTTCCCTGCAAGTTGTCTTCAGACCCCTCTCCCAGTGTCTGATAATGGTAGGCAGAGGCTGGATGGGTGAACTGTTTCTCATTTGCTTATTTAGAACATTTATATCTTCCCTTCCCTTCCTTTGTTTTTTCTTAAAGCTACAAACTTATCTATCAAATGTCCATGTTAAAAAGGGCTTCATCAACTTCCAAAAAGTTGCCAGTGAATATATATATAATATAATATATATATGGGAGCTTTGGTATACACACACACACACACACATCAGCAGTGGCGCAGAAGGGAGCTTTGGTGTAGAAACCCAGCCATGGAAATGGCCTAATTCAAACCAAATCAATTTCAGAATCTGTTGGTATGTGCAAAAAAGCCTCTGCACCTTGTTTCAATAAAATGTGTAGGTTCTTGTAGAAGTCTTTTGTGGATCCATATCTTAAATGATTTGGGGCTAGTTTTCAGATACAATAAGAGGAATTCTTAGCATCAAGCTGATTGTTCAATGAGAAGGTTGGCACCACATAGAGCTTCCTGGTTAACGGTGGTAGCCTTACTCTCACGTGAGATGCTGGGTGGTCATGCCGGAGCTGTAACATGTACCACGTGCACTGTGATCACTCCACAAGCAGTTCCACATTTGACTCACAAAGGGTAGATTTGGATCCCTTGTCACCAAGCCTTTGATTTAATCTGCATGGCCCTTGTCTACGCTTCAGTCTTTTGGTGCTTCCAAATCCACAAAGAGTTTTATTTCCTTTTCGATAAATATAAAAGAGGATCCATGGAAGCACTGGAACCTTTTGAAGCTGGTTTTGAGCCTAGGAGGAGCTGAGCGGAAGAGTTTTTCTGTGCCTATAAAATTAGCATGCATGGATGGTTATTGTGCAGAAAAGTACAATGTATAGCTCATGTAGTCCATACAGTATGTTTGCATAGGGCAAACTGTAAATATATTTGATCTTTCTAACACAGACTGGCAGGTCTCTTGCATATCCTCAAATGAAGCAAGAAGCCAGCTTTGTTTTAAAGTATCAAGTCGCAAAACTTTGATATTCCCAGACAGTCCTGCCTTGAAAGGCTGGGCAAGCACTTGATGGTACTTCCAAGTAAAGAGAAACCTGACCATATTCTGGTGCTTCCATTTCCTTGAGAAAAACAATGAGAGACCATGAATTTAAAATAGGTTTCTCTCAGATTACTCATCTCTATTTCCTAATTATACATTTTTTTTAAAAAAAAAGTGCATGCAAATACATGACGTGTTTCTTTTGGAGAATGCCAGCTCCTTCTATGAGAAGTGGCAAGGATTTTTTTTTCCTGTTTTCTATTTCCTCGCAACTCCTCAGTTTTTTCTTGGTATGTCCTTTCGAGGTAGGAAGCTGTGGCACTGACCGCAGATGGCAGCAAAGGTATACAGAAAATCCTCACTCTCTGCTGCTGTTTAGTGGTCAGGTGGATATTTGCAATCTAGCTAGCCTGCAGATACACCTGGCTGAGCGAGCGCCTCATTCAGTGACCATTCGCAGCGATGATGAAAAAGTAACTTTATGTTGCACCTAGGACTTCCACAGGTGAATAAAGCAAAGGCAAGCTGAAGTAGATTTGAAGCACACTTATGATTTCAGTTAGAAACCACCTAGCTTAATTGCTGGTCCTAATTGTCACTAAATGAGGGCTCCCTGTAGCCCCCACAGGAGGTCACATGCCAAAAGATTCTTTCCATAATTCATGTGCATAAAATGAGATAAAAAGAAGCTATGCTTTTACAGAAACCCAGCCCTTTTGTGATGGCAACTATATCTTACTTGCAACTTTCTTGACTGGGCAAAACCACTCAGAAAGCTTCTGTGGCTCTGATTGGGTTTGATTTGGCTTCTGTGAAACTGTGCCATTTGAGGAGTTCCAGGAAGTGTGTCTTTCTTTTCACAGCCCCAGTGGAATGGAACACCTTGTTCCTGGAGATTCATATGGCCCTGAGCTTGTCAGTCTTCTGACAGGCTGTGAAAACCTAGCTTTTCCCCCAGGTACTTGAGCAAGACCGTTAATGGAGCCCAGGAAGGCTGTGTGAGATATATGGACGAATTTTTTGTTGTAGTGTTCTGACATTTTAAAAAATAATACTAATAATAATTTTGCATGATGCTTTTATTCTTTTGCCCAGAGTCCATGGGTAGATGGGCAGCCATTTACATTTGTTGAAGTTTAAATTGCCTTGAAATTATAATCCTGAGCACGCTTCAGGAACCTCAGATTTTCCACTAGGCTTGCCAGTAATACGTTGGGACTTTTCTCTCCACTTTCTTTTGAGCTCTTCTCAGCAACCCAACCTTTGGAGAAGAGTGACTGTTCTCTTGACCTCCTGCTTTGTCCTGGATTTGTTTCCGGGTGGTTGATGTTCAGTGAAATAAATAGCCAAAGTAGCACAAGCAGTAGGAGTTGGTGAGAGGGCAGAAGGGGAGGATGCTATCGAGCCTGGAGACGGCTTAGACTAAGCCCTATATTTGTGTCTCCCACACGGCCCTGCTTGCCTGATTCCAGCACAAGGGAGGCATAACAAGGCAAAGTGTAGCAACCTTTTTATCCAGGACACCCAGTGCTGGAAGCCTTCAGCTGAGACCAATAAAAAAAACAAGAAAGAAAAGGGGAACATTTGGTATATTTCCCTTGACTCCGTTCAAAATGGGCTAGCTGTTTTGTGAGATTTCCCAGACAGTGTTCAGGAAAAAAAAAAAAGCGCCAGTGGGCCAAGAATTCTCTTCCAGCATGTAAAAATAGTGCATGGTTGTAATGTTCTAAAGATTTCCTAAAAGTTATATTTTGTTTCACCTCCCAAAGCCAGCACGTGAGGTCATCCCTGCAAACAGCCAATTACAAGATGGAGGTTCATATATCAGTGGAACAATGGAACAATGTTATTATTATTTTTACAGACAATTCAAATTCTTCAAATAAATGCAGAATTCACCCAAAGGGAAAAAAAAATGTTCCCCAAACCAAAAGTTGCTCTTTTCAATGTATTGGTCAGAAAACTCGTAGTGCTCAGGGAGAGTCGCATCAGGTAAAGGAGGAACAGGTAGCTCCTTCTCAAAACAGAACATTTAAACACGGCCATGACAAGCAAAGAAACTGAATTAACACCAGGTCTTGGTGAAAGAGAGTAAGAATGTCATAAGCGAACACTGTGACCTATAATGCTAAGCGCTATGAGCTCAATATCATAAATTAGTCAAATTCCCTTGTCTTCCTTCTGTCATAACTTCAGGCTCAATAAAGAAGAAGCAGATTAAAGTCAGAAATGATTTATTTACAAGTTCTCTCTTATTCGTTTTCTTTGTATACCTAAGCAATAAATGCTACTTTTGGACTTTTCTCAGCTCTGTTTTTGAGGTGGGGAGAGCATTGTAATTCCAGCATTGCACCATTCCGCTACTGTGCCATTTCAGCCTTCCATTAAACTTTAGAAAGACAATAACAGGCTGGAGGCTGACCAAGAATTGGAAAGCAAGGACGTGCCAGTCCTGAATAGTCAACAATGATCAACTGCTCTGATCCCATCCACTATTATCATCTCATTTCATGTACACTGAGTGACGTGAAACAGATTTTACACATCTTGTGATTGCCCTGAATCTTGGTGGTTTAAGAGGGAAAACACTCCCTTAACATCAATGTGGCTAAAATGTGGGCTGGGGATGAGTTGTAGGCAAGAGACCTGGAGAAAAAAAATGAAATGGCCAGATTATATTTGTTTTTAAAAAAATCAGAATAAATGATATCCACAAGGAATGAATAATTATCTGGCTAGGTCAGAGTAGGGAAAACTACTGTGTGAGATGTAATATTGGATTGCAATCGCAAGAAAGAGAAGAAAAGATAACGTTATGAGAAAGAGAATAAAGCGGTGGTAGAAATAAAATACTTCTAGGAAGGCACTGGCAAAAAACTAGATGAGGTCAAAAATAGGAACAAAATAAGTCACATCTTGGCCCAAAACAGCATTGGAAATTATTGAACAGTTAACAGGAGAAACTGAGCTAGAGACAAAGTTTTCTCTGAAACATAGATACCAGTCTCCCAGAGCAAATAAAAATATCTTTATAGGTCTTTTGTTATCAAAAAAATGGTATTTGGGACCAGAATATCAGACTTAGATCATTATGACCAGGATTCTCAAACTCTGAGATTCTGAGCCACAAGATCCTCTTCAGTCATGTAGGCATGTGAGATAACCTCATCGTGTCTCCATCCATGAATCTTGACAAGGCAGTTCAAACATGTCCTTCAGCCTCTTCATTCTTGGCTACCTCGAAACACAAGCACCATGCGATCTGCCATGAACCAATCCATAACCATTCTCTTTCCCTCTGAGCATGTGCCATCATTGGAAGTTATAGACAGGAAGGCCAACTATTGAAAAAAAGAAAATGAAAGAAATCAAAAGTGGCCACTTGGAAGCTATTCCTCAGTGGTATTTTATCATTCCTGTGAAGGTGGAATACAGACAAATCTTGCAATTATTGTTTGACCATGTTGCAATGCGGTAGAGTAATACTTGGATGGTATGAAGCAAGAGCTCCTCTCATGGGGACAACACTACAAAATGACTGTTTTTCAGACATTGGCTGCAATTCGTTGTGAACTAGATCAGAATCCAAAACATATCATTGTAGCTCCCCAAAACAGACCATAGTTTAATTAAATTAAATTCAGAACTAATCCAAAACATTTTTTGTTTAGTTCTAATCAAATCCTTTAAGATTATGTACAGTATAGTGCTGGCAAAGAAGATACAAAAATATTCTTGTACGTCAAACAGTAGCCTAACTACTAAGAAAAGAAAAACAAACTGATGTAACCTTCTCTAACGAAATTCTAGTTTAAAGATTCAATTTTCAAGAAAGTCAAAATGCAAATGAAGAATTGGAGGGATGCTGTTTAAAGTGAATTTTTCCCTTCCAGGAAAATTTATTGCTAAATAAATAAATGGGCTGATTATTGTTTACCTGACATTTTTTATCCCATTACTTCCTGCATGGTGCTTCCCCTCTTTAGGGCTTTCAAAAGATAATTGATAGGTGTGCCAAGCCACTGAGTGGAAGGAGGGCATTGCAACTCATTTTAGTTTGTATGCTTATTGTTTTTCTGTCTTGGGTGACTAAGATTTTGCTTAATAAGTTTTAAGGTGCTCAATGGATGTTCTAAAAGAAACATCCCAAAAAGAATAATTAAAGTCATAGCAAGGCTCATGGTCTTGGTAATACAAAACAATTGTATATACCATCATCTTGCAACAGGGCATAGCTGGGTTTGTTGGACTTACCTCCACACTATAAGAGTGGTCTGGTATGGCACTATTTCTACTCCCTTTCCTCTCTAAAACTTATTGAAGTTGGAGATGTAATTGTTTTCACTCTTGTCAATCCAGAATGCCAAAACAAGCAGGAACATTTTGAGTAATTAGTGCTCTTCTAGCTGACCAACAAAAGGGTGCCAAAATTATAGTTATGTCAGTACTGCCTTCCCTCCTTAATTTCAGCAAGCTCCTAGAGTTAGAAATAAAATAGTCATCCTTATTCCATTTAAAATTCTATGCCCTAAGCTAGCAGCTGGGGATAGCTTTTGTCTATGGGCATTTGTCTGAACTATAGATAAGAGGGCAAAATTTCCTTACTGTCAAGACATTGTTATTCCTGCATACAAATTCTCACTGAAAGTTATGCTAATGACCCAATATTCTCATTTGGCAGCCAGTTGATTTTCCTAATGATGACAACAGTGGTTGTAGGTCACACTGTGGAGTCTCTCAACTCCTTTCACCCCTTGAATGAAAGCAATGTAACCACCCATCTTGAAGACAGCCACTGATTTTACTGGCATGAAATGTCCTACCTCCATGTCAATCATTATCCTTCTGCTACAGTTTGACTGAGTGCTGAATGGTGCCATCCAGATTTTGGATGTGCACCATGTGACAGATAAAATCATTGGTTGATTCTTCCAGCGTTGCTCTCTTCCCTGTTCCCTTCCTCATTAGCTGGCAGGAAAAACATCTGCCATTCACAGCACCAAAGCCGGAATAAAACAGGTCTGCAACAGCATTCCATTCTTAGCCTCTAAGCTCTTCTTCTGCCTCTCCTCTTACAACCTATTTTCTCTCAATAAACCTTTCAGAAGCTGTCCCTGGCTTCCCCTTCAACATAATGGTAACACTTTCAACATTGGTACCCCGGAAGATGATTTAAACCTGGTCGCTCAGAAGTTGGGAATGAGACGCAGGGACTACCACAGGAATGTAGCAGGAAAAATATGCATCTTTGGACCATGGTTAAGTGAAGATGGGGAAAGGCTGTACATGAGGATTGAAGCAAGTGTGCAGGGAGGGTGGGGGTGTGTGAAAAGGTTTGCTTGAACCTGAGGATGGGGACAGGAGTGGTTAAGGCAAGATTTTGCTACAGGTTGGTTATGTAAATGGGGAAACACAATTATTTTCCAGGATTGTGAATGCCTAGAATCTGACAAGAAGATTAAGATCTGGTTGGTTGATAAGACTGCCTATAAAATCTTCTGGAGGGCTCAGACTTCTGATCAGGGAGATAGAGTGAGTGTTCCTAGAATAGGATGATGGCTTAAACTCACACCCCACAAAATGCCAGAATGACAAATTGCAAAATACCAATTACTCATTTGCTCAAAGAAATCACATGTTGGGAGAATGGGGTGGTGGCAGTGCTAGATTACTGTATTTCAGTTCCTTCTATGAAGGAATTAAAAAAAAAGCTTTTGACACTCTTTCACTATCATCCAGCTGTTATGAGGTATCTGGCAATTTGTTTTAGTAACCTGATTAAAAATTAATCTGGGGGCTCTATACATTGAAGGCAGACATCGTTTTATCTCAGAGGGTACAGGAAACATGTATTCCCACCCATCCCCATCTTTATGGGTTCTGAAGCTCTCCATGATCACACCAGTGAAATTCAGTAGCCAATTTTCAGCGGAGGAACTTTTGTTCAATTTTGGGTTTTCTCTCTCATATGTTCTCTCCCTCTCTGTGTCTGTGTCTGTGTGTCTGTGTGTAAATCATGAAGAAACTAAGCAGGTTATGCCTGTTTTACCTTGGACACTCCACTGCCCAATTACCCTGCTCATTCCAGCCACGTCATTGTGTGACTTTCCCCACTGCTGAACTGAGATGCACTCAAATCTTTTTTTAAACAACGGAAATTTATTGCTAATCTCTATTTGATTTCTGTTACCTCTATTCCCTTCCATTTACACTGACTTCCTTCCAAAGTAATGAAGATAAAGCCTAATCATATTTGCATAGCTCAATGCTCCCTTTACTATTGTTTCCTATAATTTCCTTACTTAATTAAAGTTTATGTCCAAGAAATCCATTAAAAAAACCACAATATGTTGCTCCATTGTAATGGAGAAGTATATTCCTGAGATGGATGAGCAAAATGTTCTGGAGGGGTGTTGCAAGAATGTATACTTCCAGTTAGATGAATGGGATCAACTGGGAGTATATACTACCACACAGTAAGTGTAAAAATCATCCTAGCTGCCCAGCAGGCATCTATATCAAGCAGCAGTGATATGGAGGCAAATGGTCACGTTAGTAATAATGGCAATGGCAAGGAGTTGCCTTGTGGTGAGAGGGGTGGTAAACAAATTTAATAATAAATAAATATTTTATACTGAGTGGGAGAAGGCAATGGGCCATCACTCCTCTGCTTTAATAAACAGACAAACATGGATAGATAATATAAAGTGAGTCAGAATATGGTGTCAGATGATGTCTCCTCAGATCAGATGGAAACATGCTACTGAAGAAGACCTAAGATCATGTGGTGTACTACTGTAATGGTGTTTATGAAGTGGCTAATTCAGAGGCTTCAAAACCTAGCACTGATGAAGTTACCTGGTCAGGTATTGAAACATCTGCAATCAAACAACCAAGCTCAGAGAGCACCAAGGACCCCACAGTTCAAGTTCAACCCTGGGCTACATATATTACATTAAATGGATTTCTTTTGTGCTATGCATCACAGATTGATATTACTTAGCTGCTTGTTAACAGTTTGTTGATTATTATTATAAATAAATAAACCAACAAACCTCAAGAAGGACAGTGTCCAAAAGACTGGAAGAGGCCAGTCTACGTATCAATAACAAGGAAAGGAGAGTTGGTGCAAACAATTGGTACAATATCTTTAATTTCACACGCTAAGAAAATAGTGCTTAGGAACATTCAATGCAGATTAGAGCTTTCCACAGAAAAGGAGATTCCAGATGTTTAGCTGACTTTTAAAAAGGCTGAGGAACATGACACATTTTCACTGATATACCCTGAATAATTGAGAAAACCAAACAATACCCCAAAAAGTGAGTTTGTGCTGAATTATAAAAAGGCCTTTGATTATGTCAAGCTGGAGATGTGCTAATGAAAACTGGGAATTTCAGAACATCTCACTGTCCTCATATGAAACTGTACACAGGACAGAAAGTCAAAGTTTGTAAGGAACATAGCAAAACACCCACTTTAGGATGGCAAGGCTGAATCCTTTCCCCCTATTTATTCAACCTATATGCTAAATAAATATTAAGAGAAGCTAGACTAGAAGAAGATGAGTGTAGTTTTAAAACTGGAGGAAGAAATGGCATAATCTGCACTATATTAATTACACTACCCTTTAAACTGAAAACACAGGTGATCTGTAGGTTTTAGTAATTAATACAAGATAAGGAATTATCTTTATGGGTCTAAAATTAAATATAAAGGACATCAAACTAATGGCAACAGGTCCAACAACCAGGAGAATTGACAATGGACAAGGAAGAAACACTATTTTAGCACTGATACAACTAAGGATGAGTTAAGTCTTAAATGTGTCTTGGAGACCAGATGAAGGTGCCAGAACAAAACAGATTTGTTACAGCTAAGCATTAGATCCTGTTGCTGCTGCTTTCCTCCACACTGACAGGCAGTGATGGCTGCTGCTGCTTATTCCACAGACATTTCAGCATCCCCTGTCTTGGCCCATCAGCCTCTCAAACTCTTGGTTTCTCTCTGGCTCAAAAGAGGGCTTCAGGATTTTTGGCATTAACCAGCTATGAGCTTTCTCTTCTTGTCTCTCTAAATATAATTATCACTCCTTGTTCTCAATCTTGCTTCTTCATTGTCCCTTTCCAATGAAACCATTCATCACAATTGCCTGCCCACAACCCAAGATGCTCAATAGAAATTCAAAAAGCCCATCACTCATTACCATGTGGACCCTTTGGGCGCCTCCAGTGAAGAATTCCCACACTAGTCCATCTTTTGAACCTTACTGAAGCAATGGGGCCTTGGAAGTAAGCTTAAGGTCAAGTGAGACCTGGGCTATTAGTAGAAGGAAAGTATCTGATATATCATAGCCTCAGCCACTCCCTTTGCGGCAATTTGTCTTCAGTGTAATGGTATAGGATTTTATGTAGGGAAGTCGACTTTTAATATAACCACCGTAAACAATAAGGCTACTCTAACTATGTTCATTATGCCATTTTTGGCATTCCAGACAACCATTCCTCTCCACCTTTCATATACTCTAGGACCTGCAAGAATGGGCTGCCAGCTTTAGTTGGGCATTATTTTGTTTGTGAGCAGCTGTAAAGGAATCTAAAGATAACTTTAAGGAAGGAATGTGTGGGCCACTAAGAGAAGAAAAACAATTATGCAGTCCTGGGAAAGGGGAAAGTGTGAGAAAGAAGCTTAACATAACCCCGCCTTGATTCTGTAATATAAGATGGGGAAGAGAAACTCTGACAAGCTTGCAATATTTTGTAACTGTGTTCTACAATAATAAAATAGCATTCCTGGAATCCTTTCAGTGTCTACTTCCTGACCTAGCCTACCTCAAAGGGCTAAAAATAAAAAGAGCGGGCTTATTAATATTTTCCAACTTGCTTTTGTGAGTCCAATTTTTTTTTTTTTGGTCTTTTTAGTACCAGCCATTATGCTAAGCCACTACTAAACAACATACAACTTTGCAATTATGTTTCTGACCAATGTAATTGGTCAGAAAAACCAATGAATTAAAACAAGTGGCGGCTGTAATGAAAGAAGTAACGAATAACACAGAGCAAGAGGCTCCTTAACTGCAGAAACCTCAGTATTCAGACAAATGTTTTTATAGAATAGGTCAGCTTTAGGTCACATCCCAGCAGCTAAAGGCGTTGCCTCTGCAATAGGTGGGACAGAATGCTATATCTATAACCCTAATCATGCTGAAGAAATTCGAACTATGCTTGCAAAAATTCAGAAATCTGCTGCAAAGCTAACTGGATTCTACGATTTCATGGAGAATATTTTCCTGGTTGGAAATTTTGGAAAAATATACTATAAATGGATAAATACTTTTAGTTTTCATTCATAATCTAGTTTGCCTTCTACTTTTGTAATACAGCGTGCTTTCAATTTTGCTTTAAAAGTACTGAAGAAAACATTGCAATTCCCCCTGGCAACAACCGATTATGGATGATGTTCAAAATAAAGAATTCAATGATTCAGGAATGTGGAATATGATTTAAGACTAGAATACAAAATAACGGAGTTGAAAGAGATCTTAGAGGCCTTCTAGTCCAATACCCTGCTCAAGCATATATCCTGCTCAACCTATACCATTCCAGACAAATGGCTGTCCAATCTGTCCTTAAAAACGCCTAGTAATGAAGCACTCACAACCCTGGGATGCAAGCTGTTCCATTGGTGAATTGTTCTCACGGTCAGGAAATTTCTCCTTAGTTCTAGGTTAGATTTCTCCTTGATAAGTTTTCATCCATTGCTTCTTGTCCTGCCCTCAGGTGCTTTGGAGAATAGGTTGACCCCCTCTTCTCTGTGAAAGGCTCTCAAATATTGGAAGACTGCTATCATATCAACCCTAGTCCTTCTCCCTATTATACTAGATATATCCAGTTCCTGCAACCATTCATCATATGTTTTGGCCTCCAACCCCCAATCACCTTTGTTGCTTTCTTCTGCATTCTCTTTAGACTCTCAGCATCCTTTTTTGTATTGTGTTGACCAAAAATGGACACAGTATTCTAAGTGTGCTCTTACCAAAGCAATATAAAATGGTGCTAACAATTCACATAACCTCAATTCTATCATTCTGTTGATGCAGCTTTGGACTGCATTGGCTCTTTTAGCAGCTAAAGCAAACTGCTGGCTCATATTTAAATGGTTGTCCCCTAGGATTCCTACATCCCTCTCACAGTTGCTGTTGTTGTCATATACCTCCTATTCTGTGCCTGTGCATTTGACTTTTCTTGCCTAAGTGTAAAACCTTATTTTTCTCACTATTGAATTGCATTTTATTGGATAGGGATCAATCTTCAAGTCTGTCAAGATCCTTCTGGATCTTGAGCCTATCTTCTAACTTGTTAGCTATGCCCCCCCCCCCAAGTTTGGTGTCATCTGAAAATCTGATGAATTTCCTCTCATCTAAATTGTTTAAAGGAGATGTTAAAGAATATTGGTCCTGAGACAGAACCAATACAGTGCAGTTGGTCAGCCAGTTACAAATCCATCTAGCGGTGATGCTATCTATCCCATATTTTTCTATCTTACCAAGAAGTAGGTTGTGGTGTACTTTGTCAAATGCCTTGCTGAAGTCCAGTATACTATGTTCACAGCATTTTGCTGGTCCACTAATTTAGTCACTTTGTCAAATAATACAAGGGAGGTTTGTTTGGCATGATCTGTTTTTGACAAATTCATGTTGGCTTCTAGTAATAGTTTTGCTTGTTCCTAGGTATTCGCACATCTGTTATTTGCTTTTTTTCCACCCCCCCAAGATCTTCCCAGGCATTAATGTCAGGCTGATTGGTCTATAGTTTCCTGGATTCACTTTTTTTTCCTTTTTTGAAAATGGGAACCACATCAACTCTTTTTCAGCTTTCTGGTAGTTCCCCATTACTCCAGTATCTTCGGAAGATATTGTTCAGTGGTTCCTGGATTATGCCGGCCAGCTCCTTCAAAAGTTCATTCTGAGTCTTAGCTTTCCTAATTTTATCGTCAAATGTTCGTATTCTGCCTTGGTTATATGTCTCTCTTTCCATTTTTTATACTTATCCTTTTTGTCTTTCAATTTATCAGAGTTATTTATGTAAACATGCTAGTCTCTTGTGGGATCTCTTATTTTTCTTTTTCAGTAGTATTGTGGTAAACTGAGTTTTTATAATTTTTCAGAGTTTCCCAATCTCCTTGAATTGTTTTCCCTGAAATCTCCTAATAATCATCCTAACAATCATCCTACATGTTTCTTAGAAAATAAGACTGGGTCTTATTTTCTTTTGACCACCGAAAAACGGCTAGGACTTTTTTTCGAGGGGTGTCCTAATTTTTCCCCCATCCATGCCAAACCCTCACCCCTGGGTGGCCTGGCTGAAGGGTCTTTAGGTAAGCTGGTGTGGAGCGCATGGGGTAACTCCGCACCCCCTGCCTTCCTTCGTCCTCCACCCTCCCACCACCTCGCTTCGTTCTTCTTTGCAACGAGAATTGCAGGAACACTCACCTCGTGACGGTGGCACCAACAGCCCCACCCAGCAGGAGCCCACTGCTGGCCCCTCTTCTGCGGCCACTTGCCGCCACTTGCACGCATCGCCCAGGGCTCCAGTTTGCCTTCAGATGCCTGCCGGAAGGCATCTGCAGCTGATAACAGAGCTCCAGATCAAGCTGGAGCTCTATTATCGGCTGCAGAGGGTTTTCCAGAAGGCCAGGGGTGTCGTGCGCGTCCATCTGGAGCCCATTTCACAGCTGCAGAGAGCTTTCCGGAAGACTCTGACGGCAAAATGGGTGAGACGTACGAGCTGAAGTTTTGGAATGGAGATTTTTTGACGAACGGGAGGAAAATGGGAAGGGGGGATTTTCCCATTTATTATTCGATCTATTCGATCTATTCCTCAAGCTCAGCACAGACTGAGGGAAGGATGGCAGGCAGGAAAGTCCCCCCTCCCCATTTTCCTCCTGTTCGCCAAAAAGCCTCCATTCCAAAACTTCAACATTCGGAATGAAGGCTTTTTTGGCAAACGCTTCCCCAAAGGGCCAGTGGGCTGCACTGTTTCCCCCCCCCATGCCCCTCCACGGGCTTATTTTTGGGGTAGGGGCACCCCAAAAAGTAGGGTTGGGCTTATTATTGGGGTGGGTCGTGTTTTCTGAGAAACATGGTAATAATTATCCTAATAATCATCCTAGTAATCTCCTAATTGTGTAAGAAGATTTAAACTTCTATATAAAAGAAGGAATAATGATATATATCCCATGATACTATATATTTTTGTTACATTTTATGCTACTGTAGCTTTAAAAAGAAAAACCTCTTCTTTATTCCTTACTCATGGCCATCTTGGTATAAGCCTGTCTCCACATTTTCTTCCTTCCCGGCTTTTCTCTCATTATTCCAACACATCCCTAACGCTACTGGATCTTCTCCCCACCACTGAAGAGATTAACTCTTCGTTGGAGCTCAGCTAAGTATGACCTTTATCTGACCACAAACACATGTTCTTTAAAATTCATCCAGTTTAGTAAGACTTTAGATTTAGTGACTAAATCTCTATTAGTATTATAAGTCCTTCAATCTAGAACTATTCTTAACTGCTGTTAATAACTCAACAAACACTAAAGCTCATCAGATTCTTCCCGTTGTCATTGTTTCTAACCTTCTGTCCTTTGCATTTTCCTATTGAATTAAAGTTTATGTCCAAGACATGTATAAATGCGGGTACTAAAATACTGAAATGGAGGAAAGTGGAGAGAGAGATCTGTCAGGCTCAAATACCAAATTCACACTTGTAGAGTTCAAGCTAGCTACTTTATTGTATTGTGTCTATAATGCAGGAATCACCCACACTGCTTGTCTTGCCTTAGGAGTAGACAGCTAAGGATTCATTGTTAAGTAGGGGTCAGTCCTGGAACTCTTGTGGCTGCTCTAACAATTCATAGCTAATTCCCCACTTGATTCTTCTCCCTGTCTGGCTAGGCAATTCCTAACAAATCCCTATCCCACACTTCTGTGAATCTATGGGTTATAAATCAGCAGTGATATCAAAGCAGAAAACATTCTCTGAAGACAGAAAGTTGAAAGTTGCAGATATAATTGACCTTCTTGCTAGTTTTAACCGGATAAATTTAAACTTCAAACTGACATGGCTCTTCCCTGCAACAGTCTGGGAAGCTTTCTTTTTTTCCACATTTCAATCAGAAACAAGGAATAACGGATGGAAACTGAACAAGGAGAGATTCAACCTGGAAATAAGGAGAAATTTTCTGACAGTGGGAGCTATCAACCAATGGAACAGCTTAACTTCGGAAGTTGTGGGAGCTTCATCACTGGAGGCTTTCAAGAAGAGACTAGACTGCCATCTGTCAAAAATGGTATAAGGTCTGCTTGGGCGGTGGGTTGGACTAGATGACCTACAAGATCCCTTCCAACTCTGTTAATCTGTATCAGATGCTATTATTTAAATGCCCTTTAGGATGAGAGAACCAAAATCCATTCTCTGCCAAGGAATTTGCGGGTTGATTTTGAGCCACTGGCTCTTCTATACAATCTACAAGCCTCAGGGTGGTGGCTTGTTGTTTTAGGGGGGAAATATCACAGGAAGGTGTGTTACATTTAGTAACTAGGCAGACAGAAATTACAGGAATTAATTAATAGATGAAAATTTATCTTGCTACCCACTTCAGAAGACTGAGTGGCTGACAATACAGCAGAAACAAAATGCAATAATATAAATTAAACAAAATGCAATTAACCAAAAATGGTAAAACAGTCCTAGCCTTTTGGTACCCATATGCCCTGTGGAATAAAAGGCTAATAAAAGGCTAAACTGTTAGAGGCCCGAGAGACAAGTTGTTCCTGACAGGGGGGCAAATACAGGGAGGGAGCATCTAACCCCTTCCCCTCGCATAGGCTGTGAGCTTGCTGAAAAGATACCACAAGAAAGGTTGAACACCCTGGTGAGAGATAGCCCTACATGTACCCTGAAACCAAGCCATGCAGAGAGTAATAGGAGAGTAATAGAAGAGAGTAATAGTCAATGCTATGACTGAGGTTGGAGGCAAATCAGTAACCAGTGCAGCTATTGAAGGATCATGTTGATGCTGCTAAATTTTGTTTAGCAGACAGACTATTGCACATTTTAGTCCAATTCAGACTAATTTAGACTAATTTGCTAAATCTTGGTTAGCAGACAGGCCATTTGCTCATTTCAAACCAATTTTAGCTTTTAAGTCATCTTCAACAGCAGCTGTACCACCTCTGACTGTGAGGGGATGAGTCACTATCATTAGAGCCTCTAGATCCTCAAATATGCACCATTGGCCAACCAACTCTAAGCAGGAACTCTGAGTCCAAAAGCATTCCCAAATCATAGGTCTGTTCCTTCAGATGGGGAGGAGGGGGAAGGCCCAGAGCCAAAGATCAAACCACAACTGAGACAGTCACCAAATATTGCTTCAGAGCCTGTTAGGAAAAGAACAGCGAGGGCAAAACTACACTGCACTTTTCCTCCCTGCTCTTTGGTTTTGTCTTCTCCTCTTCTCTGCTGCTTTCCCTCCTGGGAAGAGAAGGGGGAAAGCAGGAATGGGTGGGCCTGAGCATACGAATAAAAGGAAGGCAGCCACACAATTTCATTTTCCTGTCATCATTTCATTTCTCTACTGCTATCTGCAAGGATATTTCAGATGAAAAGAAACCGAAACTTGTGAGGACAAACAGAAAGTCACATTTTGATCCTGCAGGCCGAAATTATTAAACAGGACAAGAGGATTACCATAGATGCAGCAGAACTCAGGAGTATGATGTACAGGTTATATAATACTATGTCTTCGAATGTGTTTACTTCATTTCTATACCATTAGTATCTATCTCTTCATCCAAAGTAGTGACAAGAATAAAGAAACCATGCTAAAGTAATGGCCATAAACCTTGATAGGGGCAGATAATAAATTGGTTGTTGGCTTTCTTCCAATATCTTAAAAATAAATGTAAATTATATATTTATCATACTTATGTAGCTGCCCATATATATGAAAGTGATTCTGGGTGACATACAGCAATTATATGTACCATCGCATGGGTAATCTACATTTAGATTCACGGAGACTGATAGAAACTTAATAATTCAAGTCCTAACCAAGTTTCTAAGAATTAAGGCAGCATCTGAGGATATAACAGTTCCGTGCAGGGTATTTATTTATTTTTTAAAAAAAATAATTTATTATATTATACACAGCCACGTGAAATTACAGGTGTCAGTTCCTTAGCTGATGTTGGCCTTCATTTGCATCACATTCTTCCCCAAAGTTGTCATAATGTATCAGTATAGTATGTATACAGATCCAAACTGTGTGGTCTTATACAATTGACAGATGGAAATTTTGTCAATGCACAGCTAAGTGCCATCAAAGACTTTTTATTATGGCACCCACTGTTTCGATACTCACTGGGATCACCACAGCTGTTATATGCCATAATCTTTGAACTTCAGTTTTCAGACCTTATCCATTTTCGCCTCAATGTTTTGTAGAAATTGATTGTATAATGCTTTTCCTTACCAGGAGTCTTTTTGTGTTTGTATTACTTTATTTCGACATTCATGTTTTGTTTCCTGTACCTTCAGGAAGTCCCAATTTTTACTTTGCATCAGTGCTTGTTCTTGATTGCCTTTTTACATAATCAGCTAATTCATGCTTTTGTTTTTTTGACAGCAAGTTTGACTTGAAGTAAAACTCTGCTTCCATTTCTGTCGGACAAGAATTAATATCGCTATGGGGACATAATGCATAATAAATACAAGTAGAAATCTCTTAATGACCAGTTACTTAGCGATTGCTCAAAGTTACAATGGACACTTCCCAAAAGGTATTTACAACCTGGTTCCAGAGTTCTGGCAACAGCACCCCACCACAGTAACATGACAGCATTTTAGGGGTTTGGCAACCAGCTCTCCTTTACAGCTGGTTGCACTGTTCCACAGTCATGTGATGCAAAAAAGCGCCCCAAGTAATGCACTGACTCTAAGGTCAGTCATGTAGGTGCCTTGACTTACAACCATCAGGACTTAAAATAAAAATTCTGAACTACATTACAGTTGTAAATTGGGGACTACCTGGAGTCATCTGGGTTTGTTTTGCTTTGTTTGGTCCAAACTGTTTCCAGTTCAGCTTATGTCTAATTAATAATTCCAGCAGTGCATTTTATCGCACACATGGCCCAGATATTGATGGCTTCGATGGTGTTTCCACTGTTAAATTTTGTTTTTAGCAATTTTCTCACTTTTTTGATGCCAGGGTTTTCCAACCTTGGCCATTTCCTGGTATATTGACTTCAACTCCCACAATTCCACAGCCGGCATAGCCGTTGCTGAGAACTCTGGGAGTTGAAGCCCACTGACCTTCAATTTGACAAGGTTGGGAAACACTGCTTTACCCAGCAGTGGGTAAATCATAATCATAGAGCACTGGAGCTTCAGTTTCCTGTCATTCCAAGCAAAGAAATGTTTGGAAAACTAATATCATGTTTAAATTTCCAATATAATGTAGCACATATGACAAAAGCAACTGGTTTTGAAAAGCAGCTGTGGCACAAGATTCATCAACAAAGAAGATGTTAAGACACTATATCACCTTGCCTGTGAACTTAAAGGAACTTGAACCAACTCCAATGTTCCAATTAAAGATAAATATGGGAACACGCTCCTTAGTAAAGAAGAACAAGACAGACGTCAGGTTTGAATATTTTAGCGACATATTGAAACAACCTAGTCCACCAACAACCTATGATTTTGCCAACGTTGCACCTCTTGAAGTCAATATGGAACCAGTTCCAACTACTGAAGTTCAGAACACAATAGAGTTGCTAAAAAATGGCAAAGCAGTTGGCTTAGAGGAGATATCCGCAGAGCTCCTAAAACATGGTGGAGATTGTTTGATGCAAGAGCTCATCATTTTATTAAAAAACTGTTGGTGCCAGGAATGTGTACCAGAAGATTGGAGATGGGAATTAATTGTTAAAGGAGCAAAGAAAGAGAACTTTAGTGATTGTAACAACTGGAGGGACATAGCATTGCTATTAGTCCCTGGAAGAATTCTATGCCTTGTGTTGCTCAGCAGACAACAGCATCAAGTGGACTCATATCTGTGGGAAGACCAAGTAGTCTTCTAATGTGAATGAGGTTGGACCTCCTATAAGTTGTCTGTATTGCAAGCATGAGTCCATCTGTTTAAGCTACACCATAAGCATGCCTTCTGTGACTAGGATACTCTAGGCCAGGGGTGTCAAACTCAAGACGCGCGGGCCGGATCCGGCCCACTGGATGCTTAGATCTGGCCCATGAGGAAATAGTGAAGGACCAGCCTTTGGTGCCTCTGCCAGTGAAAACAGATTTCGGAGAGCCACACGGCATCCTGCAGCCCTCTGCCAGCAAAAACGGGACTCGGAGGGGTGCGCAGCCCCCGGGCCCCATTTTCACTGGCAGAGGGCAAGCAAAACAAACTAAAAACAAAACAAAAGGAGAAATGTTGCATTTGAGCATCCAAGGAAGGATAGGAAAGGAGAAAGGGAAAGAGGAAAAAAAAAGAAAAAGAAAAAGAAGGGAAGAGAGCAAGGAAGGAAAAAGAAGGAAAGAGGGTAAGAAAGAAGAAAGAAAATGCAGAGGGAAGGGGAAAAAAAGAAAAGGAAGGAAGGGAAGTGTTGGAAGTTAAAACCCACCCCTCTCCTAGAAAAATGAAATATTTTAGAATATACTAAAAAGGCAGAACATTTCCCCTGAAGAGAAGTAGAAACTCAGAGAGGCAGAAACTCAGCCCCTCCCCCCACCTTTGATAATGGGCCATTAAAGCCTGGGCCACTCTATTCTACATAACAAAGATCTATCTCCTTCAGGCAAAGCCATTTAATTGCCCTTCATTGAATCACCAGCAAGATTCAACCAAACTCGGCACACAGACAACCTACAAAGCTAGCCATGACCTCTGACAGCAACCAATCAGGATACTCTTCCTGTGCCCCAGAAAGTTCAAAGCCAGAGAGGGTATAAAAC